>NQII01000023.1:912060-966504 GCA_002778355.1 Clitarchus hookeri
CCCCCCGGCCCATTTCGAACGTTTTTCAATCGAACGCGTTGCGACTTGCCGAGATAGTACGAGTGTCCGATACCAGGTGCCGTCCGGCGTTACGGGACTTCCCCCTACATTTCTGAATAATTTCTTAGAGTGTAGATTTAAATACTGCAAAACGACAGGTGGCCACCGACGATTTCGAATAAGAATTTTTTTAGGTTGGCCAATAACGCAACTTTCGGGAAATTGATGGAAAACAAAAGAAAACGCCAAAAAAAATAGAGCTAGTGTGCAGTGAAAAAAAACTATAGAAACTGGTAGCCAATCCAACATTCCTAGACCGAACAATGCATGCTGAATCTCTTTCCCTTCTCCATCTGCAGCACGCACTCATACTGTTTGAGAAACCTATTTATGTCAGTTTTTCAGTGCTCGGCCTCTCAAAAACATGACTGTACAGACGTGATGAAGGCTCGGTACGACGAAGACGTCGAGCTCCTGCATACAGACACCGACTCGTTCCTGTATCAGGTTCGAACCCGGGATTTTCACGAGGAAATGGTGCCAGGCGCACAGTTATTTGCAGAGCTCGACAGGAGCGGCTATCACATGAACCACGAGTGATTTTCGCCCACCAACAAGAAAGTCGTTGATGAGTCCAAAGATGAGTGCGATGGAAAGATCATGGCCGAATTCGTGGGACTTTGGGCGAAATTATAGTTGTAAAAATGCGACGTGAAAGTAACAAAAAGAGCGGAAGATATTCGACAATGCGTTGTAAAAAAAATAGTTTTGACTAATTTATATCAGTTCTGGAGCAACAGTGTACAATGCGAGTTAATGTCCGCACGTATAGTGCGAATTATTCCCAGAATGTATAAATAAGATGGCCCTGGCATGGACGGACGATAAGAGGCAGCTACAGGCAAACGGAATACGCACACTACCATATGTGTAAATTGAAATATAAAATTAAAAAATCAATTATATCCCCAACATTTATATGTAAATATAGCGATACACAATGTTCACGGTTTGCTTACCTTGCTATGTATCTGTTGCCGGATCAGCCATACACACATAGATGACGTAGTTGGAAAGGCGGTCAACATGCTATAAAACGCGTGTTGGTTCCTGGTAGAGGGTGAATGAGGCCGGGATGCAAGGACAGTTCCTCACCTCGGGGGTGTCAAATCTGAAGCCATTTCACGCTCCCTTCTCCGCCAACAAAAAAGTACGATAATCATTAAGGGCTGATGCGATGCACTACAATGAGATGAACTTGCCAATTTTTGCTTCCACTATTTCATACTCGCAATTACACATACACATGGGTTCTTCGTCAATCATGCACCTCCGACGAGGGTTTCAAGTCAATTTCTGGGGGGTTACAATGCTAACAACCCCCCCCCCCCTTCCCGTTGGGATTGCACGAGGCAAAATTGTAGCTATATCGCACCCGTGAAATAAACTGTGGATGCGTCTTTATTTTTTAAAAATAATTTGCTTCTGCGGCAGTAGTATTACTTTCAATTTTCCCCTCGTCACTGTTTTTCTGTGATTTTATATCTTTATGCCATATTTTTCTACTGATTCGTTTCAAGGTAACATAACTTGGATAATTTTTTTTCTCGGTGGTTCTTCGAACCGTCTGTCTGTCTAGGGAGTGTTTTTCGCTGCTGATATATGTATGATTTTTGATTAATTTGTTTACTTACGTTTCCTAAATGGTGTCTGTATAATACTGTGTGGGCATTTTTTTCTGTATTTAATAATATTTTCATTGTTGATTATACATTTTTTCAGCATTGGTCCTGACATTTTGATTGTATTTTTCTTTGGTGGACTGCATACTTCTGTACGTGTACGGGGCATTTCTTTCAGTATTTATTAATATTTTTCATCGCTGGTCCTGTTATTTTTTCATCGTTGGTCCTGACATTTTCTCATCTTTGTTAAGGTGTATATTTCTGAATATTTCTTTTAATATTTTTCGTCATCGGTTCTACAATATTTCGTCGGTGGGGTGTAAACTTCTGCATCTTTCTGCAAATATTTGTTTGTCGTTGTTCCTGGCATTTGGTTTGTATTATTCCTGGTTAGGGGCTTCGGGCAACACATTTTTTCATTGGCGTCTGTATAGTTCTGTGCCTGTGTGCAGGCATTTTTTTCTGTATTTATTAATATTTTTGGTCGGTGCTAGCAATTTGTTAATAATTTCTGTTGGTGTTCTGTTCATTGTTGTTGGGGCTTATATTTCTGAATATTTCTGTTAATATTTTTCGTCATTGGTTCTACAATTTTTCGTCGGCGTTGGTGTATACTTTGCATCCTTCTGCGAATATTTTTCGTCGTTGGTTCTGGAAATTTTAAGGGGCTCTTACCTTCCGCTTCTTCGATCGACATTTTTTTCTCATCGGTGGAATTATAATTCTGCTTTAAATTGAGACGTGGGGAGGCTTTTCAATGTTAAATGGCTGTGCCACTTTTTTCGTCGTTTAGAGTATCTGGAATTCTTTTTTCATTGGTTCAGCATTGGGGATTCAACCTACTTTTTTATTGGTGGAGTCAATAAATTTTTGCTGTAACTTATCTGTTTGAGTCGATGTCATAATATTTTTGGCTCGTTTTGGTACGCTGGGGTTTTAAAAGTAGGAAATTCACCATCCTCTTAAGCAGCTGCCGCTTGCAAATGTTGTGTGCAGAAAAAATCATCGTTGTTGGGGCGTAGGTCGTTGGAACCCACCTACATCTTAAGGGGATAATAATTATAACAGAAAAACTCTAAAAAAATTTGTAAAAAAATCTGCGTAAATGTAGTCCTCGGTCCCAACGTCCGAGGAACCACTCACATGGACGGATCACAGCCACATGGGCAGTAAGAGCGAGGGAGTCGACGCATGTCCACGGGATATGTAGGTGGAAACACACACCTGGAGGACGAGCAGTGGGTCCTACACCTGGCTGAAGTTGCTCATGTTTACTGGGGAAAGGGGTACATGGAGGTATGGCCGCATGGTTTATAGGTAACATGTGTGTTGCTATATAAGCAGCTAGATCCATGACGGAGATCTCAGTTTGTTGGCAGACGTCGTGGAGAGCAGCTCGTCTCTATGAGTTACTCTACTTGGAGTACTACATGGACGACCTTCAAGAGGCGCCATCGGCTACAACGGCGTCTTCGGCTGTTCCAGCAGCTCCTTCGCCTGTGACTGCAGCACCCGCACCACTGGCAGAGCCATCTGGTTCTTTGCCTGCACCGTCTTCAACAGAGCTTGCCCTATCGGCTGAACCATCCTCGCCAGAGAAAACCTATCCTTGCAGCTACTGCGAGAAAGTATTTTCGCACCAACACATTGCACGTCATCATGAAATTCATGGATGTATATGAAGAATCCAAACCGGATAAGGTATATTTGCTTCAAATTTAGGTTGATCTTCTACCGGAATGAACTTTTCTGCGAAAATATAAGGTCGTGTAAAGTTATACTGCGGGGCTTAATGATTCTTCAGTGCCAGTTCTGTAAAAAAGAGATCTTNGGTATATTTGCTTCAAATTTAGGTTGATCTTCTACCGGAATGAACTTTTCTGCGAAAATATAAGGTCGTGTAAAGTGATACTGCGGGGCTTAATGATTCTTCAGTGCCAGTTCTGTAAAAAAGAGATCCTGCAAACGTCTTCATTACTGTGATGAACTGCAATAACCATCATTTCTCTCTTCCTTCCCCGCCTACGTCATCTACGTGCGCACCACCATCATCAGTCCCTGTGCCTCTGGACGAGCCGAAGCCTCCTGGGACCAGCACTGCACTACCCGTCTCTCGGAGTCGCTTTTGCTGCGCAGAGTTTGCATTGAAACTCGCCCTGCGTCGCCATGAAGTTCACAAGTGTGCGAACGCTTGGTTCCATTTGTAACTAGGGTCAGTTGACGTGAATACTATGAATAAAAAAACACGTGAGTGAAGTAGTTGTAGATTTTATCGAATAAAATAAGTTTTGGAAATAATTATGAGCTTCATTTATTCCTGGTTTGTAAGAAAAACTTAGATCTTAATATACAAAATGGTACTTTAATTAGCAATAAATTAAAAATTAGTTTTCTACAATCGGTCTTAAAGTTTTTAATAAAACAATTATATTTAATAAATTACGAATGTAGATATACTGTTGATTGAAAACACATTTAAAAAATAGGAATGAAAAATTACATATTTTTACTGTGTCTATAAATATGAGTGCTGTCAGCTCACCGGGTGGTTGAATCGAGAAATTAACGCCACCTATGTGTTGAAAATAGAATCTAACATAGAGGGCGCCGACAGGGCAACCTATACTTTAAAAACATTAACAAATGTGGCTACTGCCTGGTGCCGCTACCTAGGTGATGAAAACATATGAAATTCAAGATGGCGGCCTCCAGCAATGGATAAACAAATCACAAACTTAAAACAATATGGCGTCCTTCAGCAATGGATAAACAAATGACAAACGAAAAAACCACGTGGGCGTCCTCCACTAATGTATAAACAAATGACAGTAGTAAAAACCAAGACACCCGCACACGATATGAGGATAGGGAGGGGTGAGGGGGACCTCCGGAAATGTAAGTTTTCTGAATACACTAAAAACATTTATTTTCGATGATGTTTTAAAATTTCTTTAATAATTTTCAAAAATTTCTTTTTTGAATTTTTTTTTTTTTTAATTTTCTCGGATTTTTTTTTATTTTTAGGATTTTTGGGTTTTCAAGGTCAAAGGTTACCGGGGTTGAGGACAAAGGTGAAGGTCACCTGGATCCAACATGGAGGACAATACAACAGCTCCGACGCTCCGAGCACCCCACCCCTTGTGCGAAAACATACTATATTATTCTACGAGTAGTATATTTTTCATAATGGTATGGAAAACTGTAAAGACTAGTGTACAGGTCATTGAACTCGCTAACTTTTCAACTTTTCACGTTTGTATAATTCTGCATGCCGTAGGATGTTTGTTATTGGCTCGATAGTACGTCAGAGCATGTAACACAAATTTTAGACCAATGTAAAAAGTAAAACGGTCATACAGGAACTTTAAGTTTAGCCCAGTTCCAAAAAAATACAAGAATTTAGCATGTCACTTCTTGTGACAAGCGGCATGGAAAATCCGGGCTCCAACACTATGAACAACATTTTGTACATTTTGCTGTGAATTTATTTTTATATTTAGAAAACTTTGCAAAAATACAGTAATATCATATTAAAAATCATTTTTTTTTTTACATTATAAGAACCGTATTTGTAATACACCTCGCAAAATATTTGTATGACTACTGACCAGAAAGTTGCAACTGATCACATTCTGCGAAAAGCATGTCACTTGAAACGAGAGTGTGTTTACGAATAGCGTGTTATAGTTCATTCACAGTTACTTCCAACTTTTCTGAAGCCCTGCTAAAATTCTGCTTTTTGGATATTTCTCCACCTCGTGTATACAAAGCTTAACAGAATTTAGAAAATTACACCAAGGGACAAGGCACCACATTCGTGCGCACTTACTGTAACAATATTTTACATAAGAACTATTTCTCTCTAGGCATTACAAATTATGTGTTGGTAATGCCTAGTGATAAATAGTTCTACATCTATCTTCTCCCTGTTTATTCACGTTAATTTTAAATGAAATATTATAATTTATAGGTATAAATTTTTTTATTATTTAATTTAATACAAAACAAGTTAATTTTATGTTAACACAAGTATAAAACGCTTATAATACATGCCATATTTAAGAAACAACCAAGCACGTCATAGGGGTGTTTTTCAAAGGTTTGCTTCAAGAAGTGTGACGAAACAACAAATAGACTATTTTAAATAATTTTGCTCAGTTGGTTAGACACTAGCCTCCCGCTTCTGAGGTCCCTGGTTTGATATCAGGCCCCGGCAGGTGACAAATATTCGTGCGGGAGATTTTCACACGTGGAGCGGTGTAGGGGTTTTCTCGGGGCTCTCCCGTTTACTTCCTCGGCTTCATTCGACTGCATTTATACCAGCATATCGTCTCCCCTCGTCCATTCTCCTGGCTAGCCTGGGCGACAGGTGTGTACCTGGGGTGTGGCAGCCAATCTCCTCTCATACTTATACGTGATCCTGCCCCATGCGGCAACCACCAGTGCATTTCCATTTCCTGTTGTATTGGCGGAGGCACAGAGGGCGGGGGGAATTTTCCCTTGCAACGTTCTTACAATGGTTTTGGATCACGGCTCGGATAGATTACGTCGGCAGCAACTTACTGTAGCCATAGAGTAGATAAGTACACAGAGGCTAAATGGCGTGGTGGTTCCTTTGAAATGCGCGCACCTGTTTTCCGATTGGCTGCGCGAGCATCTACGTAGGAAAGGGTCTTGAGTCTGATTGGCTACCGCGTACCACGAGATTCGTTCCCTGCTGGGCGAACTGTCGTGTTGGCGAGCAGGTTACCGGGCACTGATTGGCGAATGGCATTCCGACATGTTGCTGGATAGTGACGCCATTTTGGTGACGTGTGCTGCTGCAGAGTAATTGTCTATTCCACCTCCGTATTCTTACCTACGCTGTGATGTATTGTTAACTGTGCAGTGACATGGAATTCTCTCGTTGTCGATTGATACAAGAGTGTACGTCTCTACGTACATTGCAGCATTCAAGTTTACACGTGACGAAGGAATGAAGTGCACTTGCTTTTAGAAGTATTTTGTTGAAAGCGAAATGTATCATTAGAGACTGCATAATTTCGCGTTATAAAACGTCACCTTGATGAACTTCATAATGCTCTATTTACTCAAGTAGGTAATTTGTAAATTATCTGCTGCCACAGTCAGAGTTAATTCTCATGTTAGGCTTGCCCCAACGGAGTTAAGCCACCCGAGTGCTGAGTGTATACTACTGGTCCACACTTCTCCAGGTCGTGTATGATGATATATGTAGCATATAGCATGTCACGAAATTATAATTCGAAATGACACTGTATCTAATTATATTATATAAAAAGAATGAAAGATGACAGACAAGTTAGCGACTTTACGGCAGGGCAGACGTTCGTATCGGTTTTTTTGAAAGGTGACGAGGTTCTGACCTAACGGTTATATTTGCCTGCGTCATCGATTTTTTATTGGAAATCAATTGGGTGTTGATTACATGCCTGAAGGCTTGTCTGCCAACTCATCAGGTCAGCTATCTAAGTCGCAAAGCATCGCTGCTTCAGGATACACAAACACACTGTAGCGAAATGGCGGGATGTTATTCGTGGTAGAACTTCAATGTCCAGTTATTATTATTATTATTTTTTTTACTGAAATAACCTTTTTTTCGAAGCACATGTCCCCTATAATTAATTTTTTTATTCAATTCCAAAATCACCAAATTGTAACATTGGTTTCACAAATTTCGTTAAAGATAAATTTTGTTTCACACAGACTGAACGCTGTTAACCCATTCCAACATAGTGTACACATTTGTGCGCATTACATACTTGTAGGTAGTTTTTGGTCTCTACTGTACACTGTGAAACTCAATGACCAGTAACACTTGTCAACATGATTTTTTTAACAAGAAAACTGAATAGCGACCCTAGTCCACAGAAACAAACATGGCGTCGTGTCCAGACGTGGACACTTCAAATATGCCAAAGCGCATGCACAGAATATAACGGACGTAGTTTTGAAGTCGCAGCAAAATGTTTTACTGTGGATAACATGAATGCTGTTGCTGCCAACGAAATATATCGTGGCAGCCAATAAAACGTTTTCTCAATCAAAAATATGTTAGTGGCAACTAAATAGCTTTCGCATTAGCCAATCTACGTGTTATTTGGCACAACAATCTGTTTTTTTTTTTTTACCAAAAACAAAATTTCGCCTTGGAAAGCATCAACCAAACAGTTTTTGTAGCCCCTAACAATTTTTTTTTTTTTCAGTTTGTTCGTTGTTGTGAACGTTCGCAAATGAGAAGTGCAGGAACTAATGATATTTCTGACTAGGAAGACGCTCAAACACAGACACACTGAAGCCTCGTTGTGTACAGTGCCGACAATAATATCTGGCATATTCTGTAATGACAGTCGGCGACCAACATACAACTTGGGCTCTCCAAGTGCTTTGTATCCTTCACGTGCCACATGTACTTGGTTATGGACACGGCCGCTCAACGTGTCAATGATTCTTCAGCGTAACTTGTCGGAAACATGGATAAAGGCAGTTCGCGGTTCATTGGACACCAGGGGGTTGGCCCACGGAATCCGTGGGTTCACTATCATTGGGTGAGCCAGGTAAACGGATACAATTTGAAACTCCCTTTTTTTAAAATTTTTTGACAGAGTGTAATTATATTAATGTTGTCCTAGGGGGCTACAATAACTGCGATAAATGCCGACCTCAAAAGAAGCAGGGCCCACGTAACCCGCGTTTTTTGGAAACAATAGTGAAGCATCTACATGCGTGCAATCTGAAACCCAGGTCATAAATATGGCCTGCGATAAGCTTGGTAAGTGTAGAGTCCATTGTGGAATGAATTTAGAAATTATTGTACGAAATACCGAAGTTATGGAACGTTGTACTTTAATTATGGTACGGAAAATATGGGCCAAATGACTTTGTACGATAGCTATGGTACATATTATGGTACACTTTTATGGTATTTACATTTATCCAAAAGGGCCTAACTAACATTAAGTCGTGGGAGGGTCCGAAGAGTCACCCCTCCCTCAAATTCCAAGGAATCGGCCGAAAACTGGCTTCAAGAGCCTAAAAACATAAATGCCCCCCTCCCAGTCAGGGGTACCGACATTTTTTTCCAAAAGGACATAACTGACCCAACGGCCGAGGGAAGGTCCAAAGAGACAGCCGCCCCTCAAATCCTGGCGAAATCTACCGAAAACTGCGACTTTTAGCACCGACCAAAGTTAAAAACACACCCCTCTAGTCGCAACATCTCCTCCCTGGAGTGATTGGTACNCCAACTGAAAATCAGTTGTATTGAGCCTCACTTTGAATATTAGCTCTTCTCTGGAATTTTCTTGGCCTGGAAGATACCTATTTCCGCACAACAATTCATCCTGACACGCGGTTTGTCAGTTGCCAGAAAACTACTAAAGATAGTCGTGAAACTCGAGATCGTACTGAGAGTCGGTATTTTACACGCATTAGATAGAGCACGACCTTGCGTATAACTCATTCATTTACAGTCCTAACAATTCTGCGTATTAGTCCAACGACAGAAGAAAGCAAAATTAAGAAGTTTTTTTTCCTTAGCAGGGCTTTCAAAAGTGCGTAAGCTGCGGTGAACAGCATGTAAGCTAAAAGCAAGGAATTCGTGTAGAGTGCTTAGAGCAACTTCTTGGTAGGTGATGTGTTTTGTGAAAGTTGTTGTACTTCTCGTTTGCAAGCGATCATTGCATGTTGTTTACAACCAATCAAGCGCGGCGTACTTTCAGCTCATATGACATGACTGGAACACCTGAGCTCACTAATGAATGCGTAAACAAACGAGTTAACCGAGAGTACAAGTTTGTGTTCGTGATGCTCACCGAAATAGTTTTGTACAGTTATTTGAAATCTAGTTACGAAAACAATTTTGGTTATACTCCAAGTGAATTGGTGAGTAGTTAATTCATGGTTACTCCCAACTTTTCTGAAGCCATGGTAAATTTCTACCTCCGCCTTTCGTTAACAAAGTTTAACTAAGTTTAGAAAATTACACCAAAGGGACAACGCATTGCACTCATGCGCACTGAGTTTGATAAAACTTTTCATGAGAACTATTTCTTACGTGGCATTGCCANGGACAACGCATTGCACTCATGCGCACTGAGTTTGATAAAACTTTTCATGAGAACTATTTCTTACGTGGCATTGCCAATTCACATATTTCCTCTCTATTTTAATTCGTATTAATTATAAATGAGCTAATATAGTATAAACATATGTAATACATAAGTAAAAGTTTAATTTATTAAAAAGTTTAATACTTTTATTTTTGCATGACATATTTAGGAAACAACCAAACACGTCTTACATAGGGTGATTTTTGAACGTTTTATTTAATAATTATGAAGACACTGCGAGCATATTATATATTTACAGTACATTGTTTTATGAAACATACGTAATTTCCACTGTATCTACATGCTCATAATAAAACTGAAGTATTTGCTTGCTCAAAATCAGTACTAATTTTACTCATTCCACAGTAACGTGTTTTAAAATTTTCTTTTATTTACTTTCAATGTTACAATAAGAACATTGGCAATAAGTTTCCAAATTACAAAAAAAGTTTACAGTCCACACAATGCTTGTGTTTTGGTCGGTACTCTGTACTGTATATCTGAGTGGATAATGATCTTTGCTGTGGAAAACTGACTCTTAAACTGTGCTGCTATTTGAACCTGATAGGTCGAATATTACATTTTGAGTTCACGTGTTGCAATCACGTATTTTGTTCTTGGTATGTGCTGAACTCGTGTCTGTGACTTGTATTGCAACTAGTGAATAGTCTGCTGCGTGAGCGATGCTATTGGCACTAACCATTCATGTCAAAGCGGCGTTGAAATCCCACAAATTAGCTTATCCACAAGGAAGAATAGGCACTGGTTCCTTGCTGGGTACAGTGCTGAACACAAATACCATTACTGTGCAACGTGCCTCGGTGATTGTTCAACTTTCAAGACCCCGATGTCAAGAGCCGCCCAAAACCTTTCCATTCCGTGAGTAGAAACCTGAAGAATTCGCGGATTCGTTTTCGGACAAGCTCGAATGAATCAGAAACACGTGTATTTATATAATTTTTGCCATTAGCCCACGCGGGTTTGACACCTCCTGTAGAACGGTGTCCAATCGTCGCCTTCTACTGTGACACTATACAACCAATATGCAGTTGATATCGGCNACACCTCCTGTAGAACGGTGTCCAATCGTCGCCTTCTACTGTGACACTATACAACCAATATGCAGTTGATATCGGCATATTTGTACACAAGACTGTAGAGTCTAGCCTGAAGGTCATTGAAATCACGAATTATTTAGGTTTCTATCCATGAGTGATTGGAACTCCTAGAGCAGTACACTAAACCTATATCTCGTTGGTTGCGATAATGNTTTAGGTTTCTATCCATGAGTGATTGGAACTCCTAGAGCAGTACACTAAACCTATATCTCGTTGGTTGCGATAATGAAACAAATGCTGCGTCGCCTTATGACTGCATGGACCCGAGGCTCTTTCGCGCTCTAGGCGCAGCGATACGGGACAAAATAGCACGCGCGCCCAGCGCCCCGTCGCCCTTACGTGCAAGGCGCTGAACTGGCGTGCATTGCTTACGTCTTCACTTTTCCTAAGCAAATTACGTGTGTAACTTTGGGACTTTATTACACGCGATAAAAGCCCACATATGTAAATCAAACTGTACAGTTTTACTTTTCTCAAACCTGTTGAGGAAACAGCGTGGCCAAGCTCTCAAAATGGAATTTTATACCATTTCACGATTTTTTCCTCTTTGAGTACACCTAATATGTAAAAAAAAAAACAATTAATGGGCTAAGATAATTGGTTTGTTATGTTTTATGGCAAAAATTAGTATTCCCAGGAAATTTATTTTTCCAAAATAAGCGTCAACGCCCAAACAATGAATATAAGATGATATGTCGAGACTACTAACTCTTAGGTACAAGTTTCAAAAAAATTCTCATTTTCAACACAACAGTTTGAATTTGGTTTGAAACAGTCAAACTATAGTAGAGGTTCGCCCTTTAAGCAGCGAATGCCCTCATTATCAGATTTGTGATTTTGCAATAAAATACAGGCATTACTTAGGGACATCCGATTTTGGCGAAAAGATCTCTTGCCTATTTGTATTTCAACGTGTCTTAGGTACTAGCCCACGAATCACAGACGTTCAGTATCGCGGTAACCTTAGTCTGATTGGCCAGTAAAGAAAAAACAAGAAGTCTTCTCACTAGAACACGTGGCCAATAATCGAATTAAAGTGGCTGGAATGCTAGTAGAGTATTGAAATATAACATGCATGAAGCTCTATGCGCGAAAATCAAGTGGGACTAATAATATTTATCGCGCGCAAGATGCAATGTTTCAGATAGCGAAAACGAAGGGACGGAGTTACGTCATCAGCTCCGTCTTGTAGAAACAAAGTGCACGAGACAGCTAACAAAGGAAGGGGTAATTATCGGCGAGATTGCTTTCGCTGTTCGGATCGCAAACTAAGTCTTCCCAAGGAAACAAACAGCGTCTCGAACGTCGAGCTCCTCTTATGTAATATTTCCCCCCGCAGCTTGGTTCGTTGTCGAGCTTCCATACGACGGCGCGCAAACAAACGTGCCTGCCAGTCCCTTTGACTTGAAAGTATTCGTTCGCTGATTGGCTGCGCGTTAGCCTTGAACGTGCTGCATACATGACTGGCAGGGACCCGCTGATTTCGCTAGACTCCAAATACAGAATGTTCCAAAAAAAACAACGGACAACGCCCAGTGTGTGATACACAGGAATTATAAAATTTCGCCAATTAATATTAAGACAGCTAGACTTCAAACACGCGTATATTTAAGTTATGTTTGCAATTGGATCACAGTTTATTAGACACGCTCAGACGAACTCTGAGCCAATAACAGACCTGCAATGAAACAAGGCCCGAACCCCGTGCCACCTGGTCTGAGGTTAAAGTGTCTACTCACTGAGGCAGCAGCCAATGAATAGAGCGATGATGTTCGAAAATAAATAATGCCGTTGTGTCCAGCACACAGGTGGTTTAAAACGCGACATTATTCTGACCCTAGACTGATACAGGACAACGAATTGAACATTTTACGAACGGGAAGCCATGTCCGGATATGCGTGGTTTGGCCTCTATGGGGCGGCTAAATATCACAGCGTTTCGGACACAGGAAGTGCGGTAAGTTATAATTTTAATCTCTAATGCGACTTCACCAAATCAAAAAGAGCACACTGGTAGAATAGTTTAAAGAGATCGAAGGCAAAGGAGCGGGGCACAGTAGTGGACGACACACAGCTGCCATATTGGCTATGAATGACCTTGACCTTGACCTCACGCCCATGTCCTTAGCCTCGTTCCCATGGATTGGATAACCTTGAGGTCAAACAATTCTGAAAAATTACAAAAAAATTGTAAACAAGAAACAATTACATTAATGAACCCCACAGACATGATGGATTTTCATAACCTTGACCTTGACCACACGTAACCATGAAGTCAAAAATTTTTTTATAAAAATACCAAAACTGCTTATATTTTGTAAAAAACAGAGAAGAAATAACATTATATACTCAAACCGCCATGTTGAATGTCCGTGACCATGATCTCGACCTTAAAAAACAAAAAAACCAAAAATCGAGAAAAACATTAAATCGTAAAATATAGTAAAAATCAGAGCATAAATTATATTACATACACACATCACATGTTAGATATACGTGACCTTGACCTTAACCTTAGGATACCGGAAAGTTACAAATTTAGAAAAATTGAAAAAATTGTAAACAAATGCCAAAAAATTAAATAATTGTCCACGACCATCATCTTGGATATCTGTTACTTATACCCTGACCCCAGGCGAGTTTCAACCCCAAAAAAATCGTAAATAATCGAGAAAAATTTCTAGCAATTACATTTAAAAAAAAAATTTCTAATAATATCGGAAAAACATTCAAATAATTACATGCAGAAGACCCGGGGTTCTAAACAAACATGGCGGAGCAAACATCATCTTGGCACGAAGACCAGTAGATGACTGATACCCACCACCAACACTAATAATTTTATGTGTTATTCAATCAATTTACTCCACCCCACCACTATATTCANTTACATACTCCCCCTTATTACTCGAATTCGCTCGACTGCCCTCCCCCAAGTCCCACTCTCATTTTTTGCTCCTTTTGCTCACACTTTCATTCCAACCACCCCCATCCTCAAGGCGACCATCTTCCCCTCGCTCAATTCCTTATAATTAGTTCTTCATTGAGTGTTTATTCTGTTACCACTCACCCCACCACTATAGTACAACCAATAATTTACCCTAACTTAATCCCTTACCACTACAATTTGGTTTTTCAATATTGTCCGGAAGAAAAAAGCTGGTGTGGGGAAAGTATTTAATAAGAACAAAGTCGCCGCTCGCCACAGTTTATCGTCTGATGCGAGAGGCGACAGATCACTCTCTCGTCCCTGTCGTTTTCAGCATTCAGTCTGGTAAGTTATTTTCTGTTCATCTCTTCCATCAAATTCTGCAGGGTATTGTCGAACATGTTCGCAATGACACATACATTTCCCCACTAAAGTAAAATCTCTATTTGATATTTAGTATACCAGTTCGGACCAGCGAGCTATTGGAGTGTAGATATATACCTGAAGTGTTCGTTTAATGGTATGCCCAGGACCAACACCCTGAATTCGTATTTGGTGGCACCATCGTTGACTCCAGCTGGACTGCCTACATTGTCGTCGATGCTATTCGCAAACCGTCTGGAAAAGACACTTGAAACTTGGAATGTATTAGCCCAATTCGGGCGATAGACAGTCTTATCTTATTTGCTCTTCTTAGTCATCAATCCAGCATAATCATCAATATTTCAATATTTCAACCAATCTCTCCAAATGAGTTTTCAAACGGGCCAACCAAATATCCCAAACATCCAGGTCAATCAACCAGACCAACCAACAAGATGACAATCATATCTCAAAAAACCTTATCTCAAAAACATGCCTCAAAAATTACACCTCAAAAATCGCACCTAATGCCTCTAAAATCGCACCTAAAATGTTATACCTTTAAAACTATATCTCAAAAACATACCTCAATAAACATCTTCCTCAAATCAGAAACATACCTACAAAAATATACCACAAAATTCATACCTCTTAAAACATAATTCATAAAACAAACCTCACAAACCATACCTCAAAAATTATGCTTCAAAAAGCATACCTCAAAAATATACCTCAAATATCATAACTAAAAATTCATACCTCAAAAATAATATCAAAATAACATTCCTAAAAAGACGTACTTCAAAATTCATACTTAAAAATAATACCTAAAAAATGATACCTTTAACAACGTACCTCAAAACACACACTTAAAAAATATCTAATAAAACATACTTCATAAATAATCCCTCCAAAATCATATCTAAAAAAAACATTCCTTAAAATTAATTTCTCAAAATTCTTACCTCAAATATCATATGTTTAAATCTATATCTCAAAAACATTCCTCAAAAAATAATTCATTTCTGAAATAAGTTCCTCAGTTCATTCGCTCTTCAAATACAAATCGGCAAACTTAAAACGACCCTAGAAAGTCGTACTTTGATTGAGTCATAGCCCTCTTTGTGCACTTGCTCGCAATAATTTTACCTAAGAAAAGCATTTGAGAAAGTTTCAATAAATTAAACATGCTCTAATCTGAATACATAATTTTACCTATTATTTATTTTTTTACTTATTTCATACACTCGAACTTTGCATCATATGCTAGCAGCTCATGGATAGTGGCCAATAATTTGATTCGATGTAATGGCTTTCCTTCAATTAATCTATGATTAAAGTTATCTCATCAATGTGCGAGTGATCTCTACATTTTTGCCGCACAATAAAATGTCTGAGTCCATAAACAAGTTCATTCCGTCTTCGGGAATTACATAGCGACCATTCTGTCGTCTTCTATCTTCTTCAGTTCATGTGTGGCAGCAGACTTGTTGGAGAGCTGTGTGAGTGCATCAGGAAAAACGCCACCATCTTCGTAACGAAGACTGTCTTCATGATCGACATCATAACCTTTCTGTTTTCCCAGCACTGAGTTTCCTTTTCTTGAGAGTCGAGGCGTCGTTGCCAGTATTCGTCTTAGCCACATACTGGTAATTACTATTTTTTCGAACCCCGCCCAGTTCACGTGCCAGTTTAGTAAGTTTATAGTATTTCATACGAACAGATTGTATGGCACGCAGAAAGTTGCATGTATTGACCTTAGTTACCTCGTCGTCTGCGAACGTATTATGCCGCGCATAGCGATGTCGACATATGCTGTTTCTCAGTTGGAGTTGGATCACTCACCTTGACGTGTCCATTCACGTTGTCACTTCGAGTGAACTGCCTAGAATAATTTTTGCAGCTAAATATCACACAACTTGAAAACATACACTGAAGAGCCAAAAAAACTGGTATAGCTGTGCGTATGCAAATAATAGAGGTATGGAACCAATCAGAGTAACGCGATGCGGTCGGCAGCTAGATCGGTTACTGCTGCTTCAATGGCAGGTTATCAAGATTTAAGTGAGTTTGAACGTGGTGTTATAGTCGGCGCACGAGAGATGGGACATAGCATCTCCGAGGTAGCAATAACATTTGGATGTTCGCGTACGACCATTTCACGAGTGTACCGTGAATATCAGGAATCCGGTAAAACATCACATCTTCGATATCGCTGCGGCCGGAAAAAGATCGTGAAAGAACGTGCAAACGACGACTGACGAGAATCATTAAACGTTACAGACGTGCAACCTTTTCTCAAATTGGCGCAGATTGGATTTGTGGGCTCCCCTGCAGGATTCATGGTGGGAATTGCCTATTGCATACCTTCAGATATTAGTCGAGTCCATGCCACGTCGTATTGCGGTACTTCTGCGTGCACTCGGAAGAGCCGGGGGGGGGGGAGGGAGGGGCTACGCGATATTAGGCAGGTGTAGCAGTTTTTTTGGCTCTTGAGTGTATTTCTTACTGTCGCATCGCACTACTGTGAAATATTACGACTGGCATTGTTTTTTATTACATTCATATACATTTGGTGTCAAACAAATTCTGAGTTCGGCCATCTTTTGAAACTTTGCCTTGACTTCTGCAGTTTACTGAATTCCAGTCTTTATACTTGTCGTTTTTCGTGAGGCGATAACGCAGTAGCGTTGATAAATATAAATAAACTGTCAGATTTACAAAATAAAGCCTTTTTATGGACTCGAAAAAATATGCTATTACTGTGACAAGGAAATGTCGCTTTTAAACTGCCTGTATACTATAGTTCACGGTCCTATGTATTTTCGAGCCTCAGCCTTCTGTTGATTGGCTGCTGCCTCAGTGTGTAGCCAGTTAAACCTCTGCTCAGTTGGCACGGGATTAGGAGCTTGTTTCCTAGCAGGTCTGTTATTGGCTCACAGGTAACCTGGGCGTGTCTATCAAAATGTGATACGATTGCAAACAGAACAGAAACTTGCATGCGTTTCAAGCATAGTTTGTCCTCAAATTAATAGCGAAATTTTTCAGTCCATAGTTACGCGAAAATTTACAGCTAACGTGTTTAAAAATGAAATCAGACAGTAAGTCTGATTTCATTTCGAAACACTCTAGCTGATATTCTCTGTCGCGATTGGATGGTTTTGACTGATTTGAGTCTTAGGTCCCAGGGGGGAGGGGAGGGGCGATAAAATCCGCTCAGGGGGCAGCGGTGATGTAATGGTTAGACTGCTCGCCTCCCAACTTGGCGAACTGGGTTCAATTCCCGGCGGGGTCGAGTCCGGATTTTCACACGTGGGAATCGTGCCGGACGATGCTGCTGGTCGGCGGGTGCCCTTCCATTCCGGAGCCGCTCACTCACTCACAGATTCTCAGCATTGGAGTAACGTCATTCTAATTGATCCAGTCGAACGCCACAATGTCTTTCAACAAAGACACAGGACCTGCAGTTACAGTAGCCAATGCAAGACTGCAGGTGTCCGCATTGCACGTAGGCTATTCGAAAGTATTAAAATATAGCATGCGAGATACTCTTTTCGCAAAAAACTTTATACTATTTTTTTTAACTCAGTTCACAAAGTCATTATTCGTTTTTTAATGTTAGATTTGAAGAATGAATGTTAATATGCAAGGGGAACCAAATCTGTGATCAAGGCTGCTAAACTGTTACACCCCAATCGTGGGATTCTGGGTTAAACAACCGGAAAAATTCGTGTTGCTTTCGTACAGGTGTTAAGTTTTAATGAAACGTCGATAAACCTTCGGACTCGCGTTCGCGAGCGCCTGGGTTCAATCCTGGTCGGGCTGGCATAATTTATATTTTCCACGCAAATATTTTTTTGGGGAAAATATTTGCCCCTTTTGTTTGGACGCGTATAACTCCCGAAAAAATAAACAAATTCTTATTCTATTTTTTTTATAAACCTTCCTTTCGTTCCCACGAGTGTTTGTAAACCTTTCTTTTTTATCTGAATTGCCTGCAAAGGTAATAAAATCTGTAAAAAGCTCATTTTTACAACGCTTTAGCGTCAGAAAGCGCTTTTGTTGACAGCTGTCTGTTTGAACATTTAGATTTAGAAACAGAATGTTTTTCGCACGGTCAATTGTATGTGTCGTGTTCTAGAGTAGGAAAACCACACAACTTACTCAACGCGTGGAAGATGGTAAAACTAAAAACATTGTATACAAACAAGTACTTCAATAATAAAGATTTTGAAAACACATATACTTATTTTAATTAATTACAGAGAAATGAATAGAAACAAAATATGTTATGCCACAGCAACGCGTGGCCGGGTAAGCTAGTATAATATATGTAACACAAAAAGTGTATTTATACGAAGTTCACAAATAGTTTGTAGTGTGTGAATATGCAGGTACTATTTGTTTTAACAGGCAAGGGCCGTTAAAACTTGGAGATATATTATAAACTTTAATGTTTCATGTATCTCAATGTCGTAAATGTGCAATATTTTACTCGTAGTGTTAAACCCCAATTTCAACAAACCGTTTCTAAGGTATTGTTTGTAAAACGCACAAATTATTTTACTGAACACGGTTTCTCGTTGCCAGAAGCAAACACTGCAATGGTTCCTTACTACAGAACATGGCCTATTCCTTCACCGTACCTGCTTCCCTGAACAACTTGTTCTGGCACTAATGACCTCGCTACAGACGAGACGTTAAGCTCTACATTCCTATCTTCCTACCTTCTAAGGAAGAAAAAACACCTCAGATTCAAAAATTTGAAAAAAACTGTAATGCATACACGAGCTCTAATTAATGTTTTATTCAGTGTTACGTTGTTACAATCCATGGCGGATCTAGATACAAACTAAGGAAGCAGCTACTTCAAAGATGGGGTACTGTGCATAACGTTTACTTTAAAATTACATGTATTTATTAAGTTTTAATGCTACATTTCAATGTCAGCACTTAGTGTATACGCTATCTGAATATTTTCTTTAATTTAATGTTTTTATTCCAAGTATATTTGTTAGCACTGCAATATTATCAATGAGCTTAGTTTAAAGAAGAATGCCATCTCATCCCGTGTAAAATCAACTCCTGATCACAGAGTAGATATGTAAACAGAGATGAGAAATTGCGTGGCTGCTTCTTTAATGTTGACGTACCCGTTCTCTGATTGACTGGGAACCGACCTTGTGATTGATTGGCTACCGCATGCTCCGAAAGGTTTCCTAATGGCTGGGCTGCCTGCTGGCGAGTATGTTACTATAGGCGAACGGCGTCCGCACATTTTGCCAGCCAGTGACGGCACTTTGTTGGCATGTGCGGTTGGAGCGAGCGAGTGAAGAGATTTGGACGCCTCTAAACAGCGAGGTCTTGAGAGCCGAGGACGATGATTGTGGAGAGTATGGAGCAACCCCGGAATGAAGAGGATGGGGAAACGGGAGATCCCCGAGAATACCCACCAAGCAGTGGCATCGTCCGGCACGATTCCCACATGCGTAAATCCGGGAGTGACCCGGCCAGGGAATGAACCCGGATCGCCTTGGTGGGAGGCGAGCAGGCTAGTCGCTCTGCCACCGCAGCCCCTGTGCAGCTGGAATTCGCGTTCTAAGCCGCTATTTTACCTCTGTATTCTTAACGGCTTTATGTGCCGAGGGAGGAACTCAAGTCCCCGTATCCCCCCTTTTTTTTTCTTGTATCCACCACTGGTTCTACTAACTAGAGCTACGCGTCAAACAGTCGTTGGAAAAGCGAACCACGGACGGAAGTTGTAATTCGCGAAAGCGCGAAATCCGTCCTGCACATCCGAAGCGCGCACCGTGCTTTTAAGTGGGGAAACGATTTGTCGAGTGCTGGCCATCAGTGTGCCGCCATTACTTCCATTTGCGCGTCGTCGCACTTAAAAACGCGAGTCGCTGGCAGCGCCGGCGACAGTAATCGCTTGCTCCGGTGCTTCATCAACTCGACTCTCACACCTTCATCTCGCCCCGAGCCGCGCATCGCTTAACACTTTGACTGACTGCGGTGTGTATTTACCGACTACTGGGGGCCGTGGTGGTGTAGTGGTTAGACCACTCACCTCCCACCTAGGCGAACCGGGTTCGATCCCCGGCCGTGTCATTCCCGGATTTTTGCAAGTCGGGATCGTGCCGGACGATGCCGCTGGTCTCGGCGGGTTTTCTCGAGGATCTCCCGTCGCCCCCTTTTTTCATTCCGGTGATGCTCCATACTTGCCTCGCATGTTAATAGCCGCCCAAATCTCTTCACTCACTTACTGAGTACTAATAAAAGCTAGACGTGAGTCGTCTAAATTCACGACTGCAAGACCATAAGTTATGTTTAGAGACCTGAAGAATTCGCGGATTCATTGTGGGACAAGCTGGAATTCAAAACACGTGCGTTTATATAACTTCAGCCATTGGTCCACACGGTGTTTGACACCTCCTGGTGGACGGTGTCCAATTGCCGCCTTCCACTGTGACAGCAGACAACCAATGTGCAGTTGATATCAGCATATTTGTACATACGACTGGAGAGTCTAGCCTGCGGGTCATTGAACTCGCGAGTTTTTCTGGTCTCTACATGTAAGGCGCTAAGTTATACTTGTGTGGCACCTAGCATGTTACCAGATTATAACGCAAAATTATATGGTCTGTAACTATGAGATCTATGCGTAACCATCTTCCTTACTGGATTTCATGATTAAATTAAATTACGTGATTCTAAATTCAAATTTGAAAACAACCCTATCAGTCACATATATCAATATAATTTTAGGCATGACAGTAAATAAATGCTTTCTCGGGAACTCTACTGGTATCATCATAACGCTCTGTCATATACATAGACATCTGAAAAATTCACGAGTTCAATTGCTTGCAAGCTAGACTTTACGTCTTATGTACGCTCATGCAAAATCAAGTAACTGCTCATTGGTTGCTTGTTATCTCTGTGGGAGACAAATATTGATTGGTTATGCATTTTACTGCGGGTTAATTATTGCCTCGTAATTATCCAGGAGGAGTCAAATAAGGGGTGGAACAATTGTAAAATTAGTACATATGTACGAGATTTTGAATTCTAACTTGGCCCGAGATGAATCCGCCAATTTTTTGGCCTCTACATATCCAACATGTTCTCGTGTGTCAATGATTGAGAGATGACTCGATTTGAAAAATTAGGTAGAACATAAATGTACGACTTTTGACATAAGGTGTTTATTAAGGGTGGTATTCGCCCTCAAAAATGGGGAAATTTATTTGTGGAGGGGGGAGATTTGGGAGGCTCTTAACAACGATGTCTTGAGAGCCGATAGAAAAGTTAGTTAAAAAAATGGAAAAGTATTAGAGATGACAAAATAAAATTCTCACAATATAGCAGCAAAGAAAGCCAGTCCCCAAACTCTGAAAATTTAATCGTAAATAACATTCCCAGTCAGAAACAAAATAGGAGCTGCTACTGAATATTTTAGACTCGGGTATTTGCATACATTACAAAACCATTTGATAACCTCTTCAGAAACAATCTATGTTTTGGTTTCAGGTGTTGCAAATAATAAATATCTGGATTCGCCCTTTTGAAATAAAGCAAGATTTTGTTGCTCTAAACAGAAGTGTCTCAAATAAATATTTTTCTTTAGTCTACAGAATGCTTCGAACATATAATATTTGAAGTGTACCTTAGTGGAGGAACAGTCATATACCAGCGTACAGCCATTGCTCGTGAAATGGGTTCGTCTCACAAGACTGTAAGGGGTGTATTGAACCAGCAACTACCACGCCGGTGAAACCGAATGAAGGTCAAGACAGTAAACCCCTGTGAATGTCTCCTCGGAAACCATTTCCATGCAGGCAACAGCTCGTGATCCGGAGTTTTACAATTACATATTATTTACAGGCGAAGCCTTTTTCACTTGCAGCGATATGTAAAACATCCACGATTCTGTAATTGAACCAAGAGCTCTTTTCAGTTCACGTGTGAACAGGTATAACACATGATTGCTTGGCAAACCCATACCGCTGACCGCCACTTCTTCATAGTTACCTATGAGTACCAGTGGATCTTGGAACAGACATTGCCCTAACTGTATGAAGAATTGCCACTTCTGGTACGCAGCCACAATGGTTTCAGCACGATGAGGCACCACTCCACAATGTTCGTGGTGTGCATAACTACCACGATCAGCACTTTACAGGAAGGTTGATAGGAAGAGACGATTTTGTGTGTTTAGAAAAGGGGGGAGGGGCAGTGGACCGTCGCCTAGTTTGGTCTCTCCCCTGACCTAAACCCTTTCGACTTCTTCTTGTTGGGCCTTGTGAATATCCTAGTAAACGAAACTTCTGTCGACACGGCAGAGAACATCGTTGCAATTATAACAGGTGAATGCGATATTATCCAAACCAACTCGCTTTGTTGCAGAGAGCTCTATGGACAGACAGACACCAGCAGCAGGGGAAACGCAGGCTACCGACATGCTGGCGTCAGTTGCTCACAGTCCATGTGTGAGCATAACGGAACTTGCTAGCGACTCGGGAGTAACCCAGACAATCTACAGCGGTACAGATTCCATCTGTACAACGTATTACTTCAACAGCAACTAGATGAGCATGATTATGCGAAGAGGGTGACATTTTTTGGTGCTATTAGTGTGAAAATACGGGACAACATTCGATTTCACATGCGAGTTCTTTTCACCGACGAAGCCACGTTTAGCAACTATGGCAACGGGAACTTGAGGAACATGCATTACAGATCAACTGAGAACCCGGGCTGGCTGAGGGAGGTGGACACCACATACAGTGAAGTGTGAATGTGTGGTGTGGGTTGAGCGGTTAGTTTGTGATCGGTCCCTACTTCATTTAGGGTACATTAAATTGAAACAAATACGCAGAATTTATTTCGGAAGGGCTACCGGCTCACCTAAAAGATGTTCCTCTGGAAATACGTCAGTGTACTTGATACCTGCATGACGTGGTCCTGCACACAACTCACGTGTAGCTATAAACGCACTCGAGAACTATTTTCCCGACCGGGTGGATTGGGTGCGGATGCAGTATCCCATGGCCAGCACATTCACCTGACCTGACTCCTTAAGACCTATCATTGCTGTACAGTAAATGATAAAGTTGACCAGCAAGTCCCAGTGACTCCAGAATACCTAAAGCACCGCCTCGTTGAAGCATGTACTACGTAATCGAGGGCAGCGGTTACATCCATGTTGTCTCTCGTCTAATGACTGGAAATGTACAATAACACCTTGTTGCATATCATGTGTTATTTTTGTGTTTGTGCCTCAACGCGTCACTTCCGCCCATATATTTCTATACAATAATTGTTGGTTTTAGTGAGCTCTACCACCCCTCAATGTTTGTCCCATGANTATATATATATATATATATATATATATATATATATATATATATATATATATAAAACGGGCCCACCCAGATATAATGTTCTAGAACCGCCTCCACAGTTCAAGCGCAGGTTAAGCGCTGCATTTAAACACCAGCGAGTCAGTAAAATGGTTGTGTAGACGGTTCGCGGTAAATGAGCGCTTTTGAAAGCACTGCTTAAAATCTACTTGTATGCAGTCTGTGTATTCTTCCTTCATATGCAAAATCAACAGCGACATAGGTCTGTTCTCGTAATTCATGCGTTGGTAAAGTAAAACTGTGAAGTAATTAAAAAAGTACAAATGTTACAGATGTGATCATTCTTATTCTTAAATGCATAAAAAAAACGCAAAAGAAGTTATTTCAGTGACCGTAAATAGGTACTGACGTAACATTTTTAGTTAAACGTCGGTACACGGAACTACTTTCCCTTCGTCGTTACCAACTTCACTGGGCACATGCCAGTCAATGTGTCCGTTTAAACCAGTGCAGGTAGGGCCAGTGGCGTTTCCCAAGGGTTGATTACAAAAGTGCTTATTTAACTGTAAATAGCATATACGAAGCGCGCGTAACGCGAACAGCAGCCGTCACCAGCCTTTGCGTTGTAACACACGCACACGCGTGCACGTCTGTCGGCGGTGTTATACGAGTGGCGACGGGTATGTGTGTGGGCAGGTTGGTAGCGCTGGCTGTACTGTCAACAAAGGAGCGACGTGGAGGGACGGGTCGCCCACAGTAATTAACGTAGTTTCCGCAGCAGACGCGTACACAAACAACAGCGCTGCTGCCCCCTGTCACTGCTGCCACCTTTCCATTTTCATATTTCCCTGACGTGCTCCCCCCCCTCAAACGTATGCTATCCTTTTTTTTTCCGCCACGGGGTGCGTGAAAAAGGTTTGCCTTTTCCCACGTGTCTTCATTTGAAAGTATCATTCACCCCTTCAGGCGGTGGCATCTCTGCCAGCTTGTGGTTATTTATATTTCTTTGTAACTAACTCCCTTACGAGATTATCAGTTGTTATTAATACAGAATTACTTTACATAATCCAGAATATCAGAATGCACTGGTTTAATCTATATTTTATTATGTGAGATTAAAAAATAATTAATGGAGACCTACAAAATTTGCGTTATTTTGTGTCTGCCCACTTAACTTCAAAATGTTGTATGTTCGTCTGACTTGTGCCATTGGCCGACAGCTTGTGTGGCACGCCACAAGGATGTTTTTGCTAATAGTACAGGATCAAGGCTTCAGTAACCAATCGCCAGTGAAGTGATCACACAGGTACACGATGTGTTTAACTGCCAGTATCCAATGAAATCGCTAATTTCACTCTGGTCGTTATAAAAAAGTGAAGTCTAGCATGGTGCCAAAAAAAAAAAATACGCGCAATTTGCAGGTCTCTAATAAAAAATAATGGAATAGTCTTTATTAGAATTGTAGATGCAGCATAAACTAAAATAGCAAAACATTTTCTTACAAATAACTGTTAAGTTTGGCCCTATTGCCTGACAACCCTCGTTTTATAATATTTAATCTGAAAAGTAAGCTACTGTGAAACAAAAATAAATCCCAAGATGGGAGGGTATACCCGAAAGTCTTGATTTCTTCTCTTATGCAGAAAAGTTTAGTTTTTTGGCCATAATTTCAGTTTCAGAGTAATTATTAAAATGTTCTGACTATAAAAATGTTGATTTACAAGAAGTTAAAATTACTTTGAACTTAATTTTATTGTGTGTTATTTGATAATTGTTAAAGTGCAGGAAGGTATTGGTATTTTAAAGTTCATATTGTGCTATTTGGGGAAAAAAATTTACGTCGATGGTTCGGCTTCAGGTTTCTACCGTAGAGTAAGGCAATTTACAAAATTTACAAAGTAGCATTTTTTTATTTTTTTACTTCAGAAAAATTCTAATCAGCGTAAAATGAAAGAATTTTGTATAGTGAGAGACATCGAGCCTTAGTAATGTGTGTCAGGTGTTGCAACAGAGGACATTTTTGGAGCAGCCTGTACTGCGAAATTAACAGTATAAATCGGTTTAAACCCACTTTAACTTACGGTTTCAGGTGTTGCAAACAAAAAATTATGACGCGTGCTGTACTTAGTCGAAACAACACTTGTTTCGTTGTCACTGCCAATGAACTGTAGCTGTACGTTCGGCTACAATTATATTAACAAATCATGACATAGGCGAGTAAGGAGGTTTGCGAATCATTTACCCTCAGGTAAGCTCACTGGTCACTGATCCTCACAGTGTGCAATAAAGACCAACAATTACCTCCGCGTGCGTAATGTACAACACTGGGTCGGAACTTACACAAAGGAACCTACAAGTTTTAATGGCTCCACAGATATGACACAACAACCAAAAATATAATACTACCATTCTCAAAATAAGCGACAGTTCTACGTACATTGTGGTGGCATTTCACAGTATTACTACCCTGCCGAACGTGGTTAGGTCTCGGTTGAGAAATCAAAAAAAAAAGCTATGTTTAAGATAAAAATAGTTAATAATGCTTTATTACAGTATGACAGACTGAAAAGGTGCCAGTATGTTTATTTAGTGAATACAATTACTATTTCCAGCATAAAATTAGGTTTAACCCATTCGGTGCCCGTGTTCATGATCGATGATATGTTGCACATGAAGAGTATTTACGCTCGGCAATTTACACAACAAGGACTCAATGCTCTGTATTTGGAGAGTTTTCCGTGTGAGAAATCTGATTTGTTGTAGTTTCTGCACGTCTCATTTGTGAATGGTTACTGCTGACAGCAACGGACACGCAACACGGTGTTCACTGCATTAGAGAATCTCGCTATGACACAAGTACAGTTCGCATCAAAGTATTGAACGATTGCAACACTTGAGCTTATAAATCATACAGGCATGAACATGTTATTTGTTCCGGAGATGCAGAATGTAACAAGAAGTATAATTGCGTCACCATTTTTAAATAGTGATACATTCTGTTGTCCAGGCGGGCTGCAATTTCACCATTTGTGTGAGCAATTTGTTGGGATTAAGATCGGAAGCTCCTGAGATGCTGTTTCAAAGTTTCATTTTCCAGGTGACAATATCTTCCATAACGTAAGCGACAAGTAAGTGAATTATATGCTTGCAGTAAGCAATGCTAGTATACTAAGTTTAGTTAAAATAGGTCTAACGGTTAGTTAGATATGTCATACCAATATAAAACTGTATTATCCTGCCATCTTGAAAAGAAGGCGTATTTAACACTAGCAGGAGGTACTGCTAGCGTATAGACCGTTAACGGTTATTTGAGCACTTTTGAAATCAACTCTTGAGAAATACCACTGCAACTACCTATCAATATTTGAAGGGGCACACTGACTGGCAAGTGCCCTGTCAAAGTCGGTTAAGACAGCCGCAAGTAGTTTGATATGTTTTACATTGAATTAAAAGTGTTTGGTAAATAGCGGTAAATACGGAAATGATTTATTTTCGTTTATGTTTATTTTAATGCACATGAGTGTAAGAATTAGAAAATTTGTAAAATATTTGCTTTTTAAAAAAACGTTAGTGTTTCATTATGGAAGTATTTATTTTAAATATGGTGGAATAATACACAGTGTGCATACAAGAAGATCTTAGGCAGTTTTTTTTTCAAAAGTTCTCAGATTACCGTGAGCTACCTATAAAAAGTTAGATTGTAATAAATCTAACTGTTCGATGGAGAAGACTAGGTAGTCTAAAACATAAGACTGATATTTTTAATATAAGAGACTGGACTGACAAAAAATTTATTATAAATGGGATTTGGTTCAGTTCCAGAAATATATTGCAAAAATTGATTTTATCCGGATGGCACTATCTTACCTAACATCTGACATAAGAGACTGTAACTTATCGTATTAAGATTCGGCGGGAGTAATTTCGCCTTCATATACAACCAAGATTAAATTTAAAGGCAAATTCCAATACAACTATTAACTCTTTTGAAACACGGTTTCTTGGACCCACCAAGGGGATGGAAAACCAATGGAATTACACTTTTAAAAAATCTTAATTATAGTTTTTAAAATTAATTTTTGCCACTTAAAATAAGCCGTTTTTTCTGCATAGGCTTGTTTTATGAGAAAAAGTGGGTTTCCCACAACAAACTAGTATATCTTTTAATACAGCTGAGTAAATAATTTTACTTGCGATTGAATACCTCATTCGCCATTGGCTTAATGAAATACAATCAATCTCTTAGAATGTGTTGTACTGCAAAATACGTTTTGGACGTAGGTGTGTTTTGAACAGCAGCACATCGTAGCTGGTAAGGCGAGGTAACTCCGTGTGACAACTTCACAGATACCCACGGCCTCACAAAACTACAAAGGATATGTGCTGTGCTCTTCTGTCGCGGACAACGCAAAGTCAAGTTTTGGCGTTGTTATGAGAACAAGAATGGGGTGTTGGTTACGTACATACGAGATCAAATGGTAAATCTGTGTAACAAAGCGCACGACCGAAAAAAAAAGGAATGTGATATCTTTTGAATTTCACGAAAAATATGTGTATGTATAACCAATATAAACGTGATTTTTAACATAATATGAGAGGAAACATTGCATACAGTCTTTCTCACTTAATTTTGGATAATAAATAAATTATGATATGATGTGTGGTGAAAGAAATCTGCAACCGTTCAAATGGAAGAATCGTTCGTTAGGTTTTTTTTTCAGTTACTGCTATAACATCTCCGCTTTTCGCCAGGAGGCTGTGATTGGAGGACTACCTACGTACTACACCAACATCTAAAACTACACACATGTCAATGGCCAGTCCAAGATCGCAACTCTAAGACTTGTGCTCTGAGGGCAGATGACAACAGGAGTCGCATCCATTCGCTGTAATGTTTTTTATTTGAGAGTTCTAAAATACGGTACATTTTATTGCTATCTGGCACAGGTTTGACAGCCTCTTTAATGTAATACTTACTTTGTATTTCACAAATTACTATGAAAATTATTATTTTTAACCACGCAATTATTTTAAATTGTAAAACTAGATTTGTATGACCTCGAATAAATTATACTGTCTCGCAAAAACGACGAGGCGTTGTTTTCATATACACTTGTATACATCAAAGCAATATTAATTGTCGTTAATCCAATAAGCAGTGTGTTAAGCTTCCTGTAGTTTGCAAAGGAAGGAACTTAACAGAACTCGGCATTATTTGTTAGCTTCTCAGGTCACAAAAAAACCTTTCATACCGTAAAAATGCAATTGTTTTCAGGCTAGTAGTGTAAATAACGGATAAAAGGTTTTCAGTTATCTGTAATGTTGCCACGCATGCAAACCATTTTCGAGATACAACAGTGGAATTGAGCACATTATGACAAATTTATTTCAATTTCGTGCCTAAATCACAGATCCGTTCATCAAACCTTCAGCAACACATCTCGAGTTACTATATCATGGCTACTCAAAGACTAAGGAGTAAAATATTGTATACTCCATGTATGGACTTCAGTAATAGGAAAACTGTTATACAGAGTGGTCCGCCTAACGTGGAGACCCCCAAAGTTTCCGGAACGGTTGCAGATCACGAAATGCGGTTTTCGCTAAATGAAATTACGCATGGGGGCAAGTTATTCGCCACAAAGTGACTATTCAAAAATCTTGTATGGACAACCATAACTGTGCTCTTTTGTACTATGCATGCGTATGAGATTGCATCTCTCCTTAGGTTGGTTTGTTCTCATTTTTCTGTGCACCTGTACGCACTCGTTACTCAGTACAGTTAATGTCTGGGAGACAAATCTTCTTAACTACGTTGGTATCTGAATAAAATGTAATTTATCGATATCAGACTTGCACTCCCATTGTCCGTCTTCCCTCCGCTGTGGTGCTCTCCTTAGTCCAATATCGCATTCCTTGCCTCATTTAGGTAAGCGCTACACTGCTGTAAGGAAGTGGTCCCGCCAGGATGAGTCACGGCGCGTGTTGCTTGCTTACAGCTGTGAGTACAGGTCCACTGCCCCATGCTACCGACCCACTTAACTGTAACCTGTATTTTCTCAAAAACCGATGTGCTCTTTTTTCTGGACCACGTTCATATAATTTGTACTGAATACGTAATTGATGTTTTATGTAACGATTTTTATTAAGTTGAAAATAATTAAGGTCAATATTTTTTTTTTGAAAAATTATACAGTTTTGGTTAAAGGGGAAATAACACAAGCTTTAGAATTCAGTATAATTTATTTGTAACAACTACTATTATTATTTCTCATTTTGTCTTGTTTTACAATAAATTGTGAAATACAGAACAGTCATAAATATTGTATTTTTCATACGACATAAGAGGCATACTGACCTCAGTAGTTTTTTATTTGTAGTTAGAAAAGACGTATTTTACTGAATTGTCGCGCCTTGTAAAACTCAAGCAGTTTGATTTCTAACTAGCAAATGTAATTAATGCGCAACAGTGGTTCTAACCAGGCAATTAAAAATGGCTCGCAAAGGATGTCAGTTCCGTCCAGACATAAATCATAAAATACTTGTTTCAACCTATAATTCAGAATTTCAACAAATTACTAATTAATAGTGCTGATTTCTAATTTTTTATGCTTTTATTATCTGGAGCATGCCGTTTTATAGGTTTTCACTTAACGTTTGAATACGTATTAAAAATAATTTGTTACATTATTAAATAAACATTTTAATATCATGAAAATTACCAAAATAATTGGTGTGTGTTGTAGCCCAGTAAATAAAAAATTATAAATGTTACCCTTCATAAGAATAAATTAAGAAATACTGATGTAGGGTTTGTTGTTTCAGATAATATCACACACGAGGTTGTGGTTTTATCTGTTTCAAATTACATCAGAATTTTTATTCTGCTTGTAAAAGGAAACACAATATCGTGAAATACGCAGTTTTGTGTAGAACTGGTACTCTTCAATGGGATTCAATATGAAGTCTCAAAAACTCACTGACAAATACGACTTGTTGGTGGTTATTTATAACTATTACCTTACTTGTGACTTGCAGTGATTGCAGTAACCACCAGTGATCTGAATGCAGGACAATGGGCGTGGTTGGCGACCAGACATTTGTTTTGACTAAAATGGGCTCAACTCGAACATAAAACTGAGCCTTTCATATTTGATAGATTCAATTCCGTTGATCACAAATATCACGACGCGGATGTCGAAAGTGGTAGCTTTTTGCCTCAAAATTGCATTCAGAAATGGCGGCTTAGCTGTCTGACCACTTTCTCTTTAAGTTTTCATGGTTTTTTTTCTTTTGAATTCTATAAAAAAAGTATTTTGTCCTTCTTGAATACCAATATCAGGAAAAACATATATATGAATTATAGTTAATGATAACATACATGAATTAATCAGCAAGAGGAGAGATGTTATCACTATTTCTTTACGCACGCCCATGTTTTATTGCGAATACTGAAAGCGTTTGTACAGTAATTGGAAAATCGCCTTTACAAATATTGTAATGTATTATATTTGCTACATATTAAGCGAAACAACATTCTTCTACGTCAAAGCGCGCGTGAGTGAGTGCGTCTGAACCAAACAAACCATGACAGCTTCGGCAGTCACCTGGATTCCTGGCACTAGAAGTGGCCAGACACCTTTGTCAGCTCAATTGGAAAATAAAACTGGTATTTCAAAATTTTGCTACACTTATACCGCTGGTCATAATTTTTGCAATGTCGACATCGAAATCGTAGCTTTCTGTTTCAAAAATGCATTAAAATATAGCAGCCCAGGTTTCTGACCACCTTTTATATAGGTATAAGATTTTTCTTATTTGATATTTTTCAAATATGTAAATCTCAGTTTGTTGGTCTTGAATAGCAAAATCAATAAATACGTATTTGTGATATAGTTAATCACAGAATGCCCGAATAATCCCCAAGAGTTGAAAGATTAATAAATTTTTCTTCGCGTATTCTCGTACTAAAATGCGAATGTTGAAAAAGTTTATAAAATGCGTTAGAACAGAAGTTGTAGTCCAACATGTTCGCTACGGATGAAGCTAAACAACACATTGCTATTTTGGAAAGCGTGCAAGCGATCACGCCTGAAGCAAACCACGACAGCAGCGCTTCGTAAAACTGTGGATAGTGATAACATTTTCTGTTTGTCTTTCCCCCCATCCAGCACTCATTTTCGAAACATTATAAGACAATAAATGATTATTTTTAGACAATAGTAACATTCAACGCATTATGGGGGTTAATATTGTTTCGTGTAAATATAACAGGCTCTCTCTCCACGGTAATGTTTTAACCCCTTTAAAACCGGCACTGAAGACATTCAGTTCTGAGAACAATGTCTTCATAACAAAACTCAAAAGATAAAACTCTACCTCTAACATTATATGTTTTATGTTCAGCATGTTAGCCTTCATTACACAAAACTGAGAAATAGATTTGAGAACTGTATTGCCATATCCAGTGGGACCACCACCATGGGTCTTTCAGATACTAGTGGTTATTCAAGAACGGCATATGAAAGCCAGCTCATCAGACTTTTGGATGAATATGCCTTCCCAAAATAACTATTCTATTTGCTGTGCACCTCTTTTCTATCAAATGTACAGTATCTCCCGAAGAAAAATAAAAATACCAAGTTGTGTAACATTTTGCAGATGAACAGAGAAAATTTTGAACTGCCTGTTAAGTTGTGCCAGCTCTCGAATGCATGTGGTTTCAGATGAATATCAAGAAAACCCTAAAAAAACTACTTTCAAATAATGAAGATATGCCTAGGATCACTTGAGGAATCTATCACTTCAGTAACAACAAATGGGAATTTCAGGTGTGGTCGTGGAGCAACTTGCTTTCTTCTGAGCACAACTAAGAAAGTATTGCTGTTTTCCTACGAGAAGTTTGGCAGTCGTTCTTACTATGAGGTGAACTGGAAGGGGAGGATTTATTCTTGTCCGTCGAAATGCATAAGAATAACAAGTGAAGAGATGACAGGCATGTTAGAGCTGGCCTGTGACCACAAGGAGGCCGACTGCATACTTCGTCCTGAGTGAAAAGGACTTTGGTCAACGCACACCATACAGATACACTAATTTTGTTACTCTCAAATTGAACAAGAATGTAAGTTCATATTTTCATGAGAACGAGCTAATGGGAAAACGAGAGTTTGTCTGACATTTGCAAACGCATTACAAAGTTGGGTTTTCGTGCATTGCTGCGAAAAAGTCTCAGACAATCCTAAGGCAAAGTTCGTAGTATGTGCGATGCTTTCAAAGAAGCGGTGCAGTTTTGGACCGTAAGCGAAAGTATTCTTGCCGTTCTACAAGTCTTTCTCCGTGAAATGCACGGAAAATGGTTAGTCGAGGTAAACACTTGATGGCGCCATCTCTAAAACATGAAGTTATCCTTCTGTAAAGTAGCAAAAAAATTCAGTTGAACCAGAACTTCTCCTACCTTGCCAATCAACTTTCCGACTGCATGTCCAAAGAGCAAACCGACAAGCTGCAATCTGGCAAAGATCTATGCATCAAAGCAATGGTGCTCCTCCACCTGTTGCACACGGCTGGAAACAGTATACTGATGGTTGCATTTGCATAAAGTGGCTGCAGACTCGGCTGCCAGCAGAAGTATTGTAGACCGCAAGTACTACTTATACTCAGAAGACACCTCTGCTCGTATGCACGGTCAAACCAAAGATGTATAGAACTTTGTAAGTGCCTGTGTAGTAAAGAAACATTGGATTGGAAAGGGCTTATTAACGTCCCACGATGTCATGCCTCAAGGCTTCTCAGGGGACGGCATATAAACTAACTTACTACCTAACTGAAACTTACACCCAAGACTTAGCTAGGAACCCAGGACCTCCTGCACCCAGAGCGGAGACTTGCCAGCCGACGGCACCACGGGAGGTCGTCACTAAAGAAACAGTGCATCACATTCAAACTGACGCTGATATCTGCAGCGATGCCAGTGACGAGTTGTTGAAATTATAACATTTCAAATTACAGCGTCGCCGTCACCTCAACAGAAGGGACGTACACGCCATGTAAATTAACACTTCAGAAATACCCAGAACCAAATGGAAGCGCCCCCGGACAATTAGCCAAACGTATTTTCAAATATAAAGCAATAAAGCAGCCCTTATTTAATACTATTTATTTGTTTAAGAGTTCTGTTGTGTTGTGCAATCTGCAGTTTTAAGTTACACCTTGAGAGCGAAAAATCTCATGTATAATGAAAATATGTTTTGGTTAATAAGTTATAACTGCAAAACAAATGCATTACGTTATCGTTAATAATAATAAAAATAATGGAATTTAGGTGAAAGTTATGTTTGAGCACAGTGCTACACTGACAGTAGTTGTACTGTCATTTACGACGTTATTTTACAGCTTTAAGAAAGTAAATGTTCTTTCGTTTGGAACAGTAATGAATGGACGCATGACCAGAACATTCCTCCGTATAATTTTTTCCGCAAACTTAATCCTACCTTGAAGCGCCTACATAGTACTAAACACTTAAAAATATTAACCATCATAACGTGTAAAATAATATTCTTGTAAAGCAATAATTGTGTATTGTATAATTTAATGTTTCAGTAATGAGGGCTGAACACGAGAGAATGCGAACGCAGACGTTAAATATAAACTATCATTATTACGTTGATAAACGATTCACTAACGTTGACAGTCAGTTTGAACACGCTCACTCTCCCGTGTTTCAACAAAGAAGCTTATTGTTTAGCATAATTACGTAGCGAATCCATGTTACCACAACATCTGTCATGGTAGGTTTTTAAACACTGCGCAAACTTTTCCAGTATTCGCGTTACAACATGGGCGTACGTAAAGAAATATTGATAACATAATTTCTCGCTGATTAATTCATGTGTACTTATAAGCTATAAAACGTTTATGTAATTATTGTGTTTGATATTCAAGACGAACATGTGCATTTTACAGGACTGAAAAATATTGAACATAATAAACTATATCAACACGAAGATAAGGTTGTCATTCAGCTGAGCCGACATATTTGAACGCCATTTCGAGGCAGAAAGCTACCGATTTGGAAGTTCACTTCGTGATATTCATGAAGAACGGTATTTAATTGACCAAATATGAACTGCTCTGCTTTATGCTCGAGTTAAGCGCCATAAAATCCCTGGCTTATACACTAAAAGGTAAGGTGACCCCATCGACTTCGTACAGCTCTAATTCATTCAAAAGTGAGCCGCATATTGCCCGCCCTTGGAAAAGTGCAATTTTCTCTCCCGCCTTCAACTTTCTTAGCGCGCGCACAAAGGGGCTGGTGCAATAAGCACTCAACCACCACTATACAGAAAATCCAAATTTTTATTGGAGTGTGGGGAAAGTGGAAAGATTTGGGCAGTTCTTGTACATCTGCAGGAGTAAGTATGCAACACGCATTAACTGCCATTTTCTCTAATGTTAATATATTTTTGGTGAAACCATGTACGCCACCGCCTGAAATGGGGTATCAAATTAAAGGTATTTATCAAATAATTGAGCGTTTAGCAAGTATATTGTAATATTAGAAGTGAGATTTTATTAAAAGCAAGGTTATTTGAAAAACACTGTGTAGCTTAAAAACAGGACCAAAATAGTATTCTCTGCAGCATGTTTCCTGCGTCGAAGTGTGTTATGTTGCTGTACCTAACGTGCAAGGAGATAGAACACTTCAAAGGCCATCTCTGCTCGTGGTTATAAGGACGCACATTTAAAAACTTCCCGCAAGAGTTTACAGTGTGTATTTTTCGCACATGTAAGAACTATACGAACAGCGACAAACTGATAGCTTTTATTATTTTGGTATAAGTTTAAATCTTCCAAGTTTGTAAGTTTAACCTCGCTTAAAATAACTACAGTGTGTATTTCTTGCCTCAGTAAGAACAGCGACATATTCCGTACGAGAAAAATTGTTCACTGCACCATCAAAACAATATGCTATTCATATTGCTATTGCATCGCAAGAACAGCCATGAGATATGTTTTCTTCCGTTTTCCTTCACCATTTTTAAATTCAAAGAGTTTACATCATTTTAATTTGTCCATACCATTCATGTAGGCGCACGCACACAATAATGCACTCAGTTGTGTTGCACTTCTCTAAACACCCTGCATTAATAAAGATTAATAAAATATTTTTTAAAAACTTAAACATATTTTACGTTGCGCTTGCAGTCCGGTCGTATTGTGGTGTTCGATTTCGTACAGAGTTCATCTTTCAACGAGAGGCAATGCACGAATACTACGGATTTCCCGAGCCCCTCTACTCTATTATTAGTTTATGAGCAGGTAAGGCTCATCACAACATACACACACAGATCCCATGAACACGTATAGTCCTCGTGAGTGTTGTGTACTGGTTGAACTTCATTTCATACAAATAACAAATAATGAATTGTTCTGTGACCAGCGCCCTCGACATTATGGACGGTGACCGAGAGAGAGAAATGCGGAAGAAAGCATACGGTAGGGAAGTTACTCGACAATAAGCAACAGTACGTCAGGCATATGCAATTGGATGCAGGTCTTCTAGAAATGAATGTGGGTCGTATGTAAGTGACGTGAAAAAACATGTAGGTTGCAAGGAAATGAACAGTAGACATGTAATAATGGAATGTTTTATACCACGCACATAAAAAAATTCTAACAACTGTTTCGAAATACATTATTTACAAAACACGATACCTTAAAGTTTGTAATTCCTAATCGCAATTCCTGAACACGTATTGTCCTATGACAACCCTTGGACGATTGCATCACTAAAATCACTCGTGTCTACAACTGATACGAAGTAATTAATTTGCAGACTCATTCAACTAATACAACACAACAGAAACCAACCAAAAAGATTAAACGTCAGAACGTAAATACGTACTTAGCCGGTTTTTCTTCATGGCCAACGGCTAAGGAAAATGGCGGACCAAGTAACAGTCAACCAATTAACACATGCCGATAATACATTTCACTCGAAAAGACGCACTAGACAAGCGCCTACATCGAACTACGCTTGTTGGCATGCGCAAATACCAAAATAAATAACTGCCTCTATAATATTCCGACAACACCAGCAAGGTACTCACTCAGACATGACGAAAGAGAGCTCAATGACGTTTGTCGGGTTGGAAACGTTTCACATAACCGTGATGTACTCATGATCTACTCTAATTTCTTAAATTTTTTTTAAGTCCATGGTATACAGTCCACAAATATTGTGCATTACTCGAAAAAAGTAATTTAAATTATAAGTGTTGTAATTGCCATTAAATTTCAAATTTATTATTTTTTAATTCCGAGTAATATTTCCGCCCACCCCCTCATAATCGTTGCATAAATCGTCAACATAACATATATCTCGATACAACCATCAAATGACGTAATACTTTGCAAATTACAGCATTTACTGTTCACACGCTGTGTAGGTTGGTCACACTGTCTGTCAAAATTGACTGAAGTTAAGTGCAACGCAGTATACGCAACATTGGGCCAGAGAACTAGCTCCTAAATCTAAATTGCACAATTTTTTATAGTAAGACATATCAAGCGTGGTGGCAAATGTAGGTGTGTTTGTTTGTGTGTGCATGCGTGTGTATGTATGTACAAACACATACATATATACACACATTTCTTATGTCTCACACGAGTGAAACTGTAAGTTTATGGAACACTATAAGTTATGCGACTAGTTTGTATAATTAATATAATTTTATTTCAGGATGCAATTGTTGGTTACAAGACGAAAAAGGTTTTGTTCATTGGCGTAGGAAATAAGTACTGCACTGTGTGTGATCAAGCACAGACACAAGGGAAGGAACATCCATTGCACACATGTTACAAGAATTGGAGTCAAGAACAAAATGCACCCAGTATGGAAGCTGACATTATCGTAGAAGGCTTTTGCAGAAGTGAAGAAACGTATGGTTTGCGGTATAGAACTCTGATTAGCTGATGGTGATAGTGTCTACAAAAAAAACTACTTGAAGCAAGACCGTACAGAAACTTAACTGTCGATAAACTGGAACGCCGAAATCACCTTTTGCGTAATTACTGCAACAAGTTAAAATACATCTTGACAACTGGAAAAAATAGCCCATTTCATCTGAGGAAAAAAATACTTACCAAAAGTTTAAAGTTGCGTGTTGCTGATATAAAAGCTGCTGAACACAGAATGAACGAGGAGCTGGCTATGCACGAACGTATAGCGAACCAGCGAAATGACATCATAAATAGCACTGATCATGTTTTTGGTTACCATCAACGATGTGTTTCATACTTCTGTGCTGGTGCAAAAGAAGGCGAGATAAATATTATTCCGCTTCTTAATGAGCATGGCCTGTACCGACAAATGAAATCTTTGGCAGGTAAGTTGAGCAGGCATAGCCACAGTTTAATTTACAACATTGACTACAATTGCGTTGAGCATTACAACTCTGCATTACAACAAGCGCATAAACTACACGAAATGTGTATCTTATCAAGTGCGATGCATGTCAGCTGTGAAATACGAGAAAGAAAATGAGCACAGAGCTATCGAAGCACTGGAAGAAGCTGCGCATGTAAAAATTCGGATACGTGGATTTTTTATTGATCCTGAATTACCGTATTTCGGTGCAACACCTGATGTCTTGAAGAATGAAGATGGCATTGTGGAAGTCAAATGTCCGGCGTCCACAGAATTGTTGAGCCCTGAATCTGCAATTCTGCAACGGAAGGTGACGTTATGGAAAGTTGGAAAAGATAAGAAAATTGCAGGGGTAAACAAGTGCCATAAATATTATTATCAAGTTCAAGGCCAGCTGCATGTTACCCAAAGTGCTTGTTTGCTGTGTGGACACCCAATCCACCATTTGTGTATTACGAATGTATACAGCGGGATGACGAATACTGGGCCAAATAAATGTTAAAAAAGTTAACTTCATTCTACATGGAACGTCCGTTGCCAAAACTCGCGGACCCTCGACACACACTTTCAATGCCAATACGTAAACCGGAACGTATTTTTAACGAAAAAATAAAAATAATGAAAGATCAGCAGAAATTTGCTAAAAGAATTCGTTAAAACTTATAACTTGTTTTATAATACAAAAACAAAGTGTAACGCAGTTTGTCAAGGGAAAATCACATCTACGGAAGGATAACATTTCATAGTACACAGTTTCTTGAAGAAATTTTGAGCAGGTACAGCTTGTATTAAATGATTGTCACTGTATGTGTATTTAGATCATTTTGAAATAAGAATATAATCATATCTTTTATTAGATTTCATGACAAAGTGTCGATCTTTAAAAAATTACTACCCCTAACAGCAAACATTTTGAAGTACAGTAAGCACCGACGCAAAACTCGCGGTGAAATTGTCAGTGACATAGGGAAAGTAGTTCCAATTAGGAAATGTAGTTCGCCTTACTTCTGGCACAGTAAAATTTTCCATCCCGTCTGTTGAGCCATATTTCCTCAGTCGTACTGTCACGGCAGCGCATCTATTTGCTTGTACCTAGCATTAATGCTACTGTATTCATTTTCAAGGCATTTGTTAAACATGGCATACACTATTTCCGTGGGAACTTTGATACGTCCACAAATATGATTATGAATATCACCAGGAGATATAATTATGTAACTTTCTACAGGAATAAAATGATGTACGTCACTTGAAAGAACTTATTATTCTCAGTTATTACAATTTGGTGGTTGTTGTGTGTTGTTGGTTATTACGTGTTGCTTTTTATGTACTGAGTAAATATAGTGGACTTGTAAACATTTGATCTAAACATATCATATGATGATATTTATGTTGATGAGACATAAGGATACACAATGAGATGACAGTATAAACTATGCAGGGCTTTCAAAAGCACTGGCTTTACCATGGCCAGCCTATAAGAGTAAATAACACATCGGGGAAAAACACCACGCAAATTATCACTTAAGAGCAAGCCATTTCTCTTTTTACAGCTATTCAAAAATTTAAATGCTCTCCTTAGAACAAACACAGTTAGTTTTCAATCATGCAAAGCCGATAGAAAAAAAATTGGCCTACGTTGTTGTCATAACTATCAATAGTAAGCGATAAGAAATTGTAGTTTTAAAAATGTTGTATACCGTTTACTAATTTATATGGTCCATGTGTATAACTTAAAATTTTATATATTGATATTTTGGTGATTTGTAATTTTTGAATGCTGCTGTAATTATCAAGTTTAATTGTACAGAAGACGCATCTCTATAAACGTACAAAAATTATATTTTTGTTGTTTTGAAAAATATTTTTAGTGCATGTGCNGTACAGAAGACGCATCTCTATAAACGTACAAAAATTATATTTTTGTTGTTTTGAAAAATATTTTTAGTGCATGTGTACATAATTAAGTATATGAATAGCCACATCTTAAAAAAAAATGTCAATATGTTAAAAAAAATTGCAAGATGAATGCATGTATCGTAATTTAAGTACTATAATGTGTAATNCACATAATTAAGTATATGAATAGCCACATCTTAAAAAAAAAATGTCAATATGTTAAAAAAAATTGCAAGATGAATGCATGTATCGTAATTTAAGTACTATAATGTGTAATCTGTAATTATGCAGGCCCAATGCATTTTGCAATAAAGCATCTTTAAAAAACGACAATATTCATGCCATAAACCTAAAGAAATAAAGCCAAAAGCCATTTCTCAAGAGACTATAATTTTATTTTTCAAGTACATATTTGACAACGTAAATTTGCTCTGTTCTTGTATTTTGAAGAAGTATTCAAATATTGTAAATAAAAAGAACAGAATTTGTTAAAAAAAAACTTAGGTAAACCATTTTTGTTCTGTACTGTCAATGAAATAAAATAATTTAAGTCACAAGTTTGTTGGGAATTTTTTCAGTTCATAAATATTTGAAAATGTTAACCATCGTATGCGCAATCTGATTGCATAAAAATCCTTAATTTTAAATTACGCTTAATGTTTAATGACTGCTGCCTACAAAGAAAATTTCAGGGTTAATTGCTGATAGACGACATCCTTAATTTAGTAATTATTACTTAATTGTATGAGGTATGACCTGTGATTTTACATAGACATTCATTCAAGCGATGTGTTGCTAGTGAACACTCGGAAGAGAAGAATAGTATGAAGCCCAAGATCCCAGTTAGTGTTTAGCATGTTGTGGGCCCATCATCCCTCCTCAAAGGGTCTCTAATGCGTGCGGTCACAGGATGGCTGCAAGAACAAACGCACTTAGTGCTATATCAGCACAAGGGAGTCGGCCTTCTTAACCAGTCGTGGATTTCTAAACACGCTAGCCAACCAGGTAAAGATGTTTGGTTCACCTTGGCGGGACGCGAGGAGTCTGACCACTTCAACACCGCGGCCTCGAACTACATTGACTACGAAAAAAGTAACCAGAAAGCGAAGAACACAGAATATGGACGAGAAACACAAACGCAATAAAATTTTTATAATATAAATAATTACATATATATGGGACGAGATACAACGAGCCAGTTAGATAACGAGTGACACAGAAACAATGAGAACACTACAACAATGACAATACGAAAACAGTAAAATCACAAGCGAAACACAGCTGCAGCAAGTGAAAATAAATAGACATATAAATCGATGAAACAATTATAATAATCCAGTCTGATTGGTGACTTTTTTTTTTTGCTATTTTCTATTTTATTTGTAAAATTTGCTGATGTTTTCTAGCTACATTTTTGCTGCCTTTGTAGTTTTTTTGTTTCGTTCATTGAGAATCAGTTCAGTATTTCTTGAGATATTATGTACAAGAGTTATTTTACGCAGTAATGTCTTCCAAAATGGCTGACGCAAAAGACTGTGAATTAGTATACTGAAAGCTGGGTACTGGAAAACATGTTAGGATTGTAATATAATAATGACATTATTTGAAAATTCTTAACTTTTAATATATTTTCTGAACTTGAAAATTGATTAAAACTTTTATTTGAACATTTTTAGTATTTCAGTGAACTTGAATATGAAAGCCGCAAAGAAAGAATGCTGGAGAAAATGGCGTTGACTATTTTTGTAGTTATTTTGTTTATAAAATGTTTTTTGAAAACTTTACAAAAATGAATTAAAAACTTCTCATCCTCACTTATTTTATAATAATGCACTGCCATAATATGCGGCATCAAACCAAAATTTAATTCAAGAGGAATTACCCGAGCTTTGATGTACGTTCATTTTATAATAAAATTATGCATGTGAAGCTTTTCTGAAGGTACTATAAAAGCTATGGAAATTAATGCATGCAATTTCTTCTACAGTGGCACACCACTCGACAAATTACTCCGTTGTCAACGCACTGAAAAAAGAAGATTTGTTAGTGGCTACACAAACTGATTGGTTGATGCTTTCCAAGGAGAAATTTCCCTGTTGGTAAAAACAGATTGTGGTACCCAATAACACGTATGTTTACTGATACGAAAGTTTTTAAGTGATAACTAAAATTTTTATTTACTGAAAAATATTTTCCTTGCTGCCACTAAATATTCGTTGGCAGCAACAGCATTCATATTATCCACGGTAAAAAAATTTTGCGACTGTAAAACTACATCTGTTATATTCTGCGCATGCGCTCTCGTTAAGTGGTCACTTTCTGTCTGGCCCCGGCGCCATTTTTGTCTGTGTTCGGTTCTTTGCATCAGGTAACAAACTGATTTATGAGGGATATTCTTAAGAATTTATGAACGGATTATATCATTCCTTTATCCCAAGAAAGTAAATGTCAGACGTAAATGATTCCAGAAAACTACTTTCCATGAGGTAAAGTGTGCAAGCCTTGCCGTGTGTGCCACTTATTAGATGTCTGTTATAAACGTGCTGAATGCAACGCTTTAACGTTGAGCAAGGTAGCGTAATGGTAGAATGACGAGCTCGCAGTTGAGAGGTCCACGTCATGACGACTTTGAATTAAGTGTATAAATGTTGTTAGACCATACCTACCTACAAAAGCCCACAACCCACGCAACACGTTTGTGAACCTCGCTAACCAGCATTGCCGCTATCATAGTAACATTTTCGCTGCGACTAACAAACGCATTATTGCTTACGAACAAACTGGATGTATTTGAGGACTAGGGTGAGTGTAAGGAGTAAGAAAACTTATCTGCATTTGAAGCCGAAAATAACGTGAATAGTCCGTAGCTTTCTGGTGCAGTGGAGTAAAAAATCGTAGGTGGCTTAAAGTTTGTTATCTTTTTTTACATAAAAGATGTTCGCGCCTATGTTTGTCAGTCAGTATGTAGGTGCCCATCATTCTAAGTGGTAAAACATCAGAAATTAGAGCGATGATTTACCCGCACCTGGAGCTGAATGGTGAGTGGGCCATCGGACTTGGACTTTCAAACATACAACTCCATATCGAACATAGGAGAAAATGTGAATTCCGCATTCCGGTACATAGTGGCAGGAGATGTGACTGAAATAAGCATTCAACTGGAGCATACAAACTGAATGACATCACCAATTCCATCGAGAAATTCATGCCTTCAGAAATGACCTTCAAATTACACGGTTACCCAAACACACTGAAGGCAGAAATATTTTTCAGTGCCAATATATATTTCACCGAACCAGATACCATCGGGCCAACGCTGGGATTCTAGTCGCGAATCTACGAAGCCGGCGAAATGCACGAATCCTCACGACCTGTGAACATATTTCCGGTGAATGTGATACACATAAACTGCAATTTGGTGAATGGCTGTTATGTCAATAGTAAAACCAGCAATACGCTGTACGAGTTCGCACCGAAAGCCCCACCAGGTTATAAATTGGTCGAAGTTCCGAAAAGCATCATTTTCGTTCCCATGATATCGACGAGTGCGCACGAATTGGCCTGGACGATCGTCGATCATGATTTAAGCAGATAGATTTCCAAAACGAATAAATGACTTTGCACTTGCACCTGAAACGATGGGACTGAGTTTCGCGAGGTGAACCGTACATAAAGTTGAGCGCAGCACTAAACCCAGGACCAGAAGAGCTCGAGACACCGGTGTGCTAAATCGTGCCAACGAACCTGTTCTATATAGTCTTGGGGTTTAAAGTGAACAAACATGGAAGATGACAATGTATTGAACGTGACCCATTGGGCAAGATTCGATGACTGAATCGACAAGTTTCAGCTGCATTGCTACCAGCCGTACCTGACGGGCCCTTATGCTCTCAGGCGAGAGTTTCGAATCCTGATAGAACATCAAGATGTTTACACCCTATCTTCACAAATGTTCCTGCGCATCCGAGGTACGCTCACGAAAGAGGACAGGACCCATCCCACGACCACGGCGTTCGTCCGCAATGCTATACTTCACCTTTTCGAGAAGGTGATGTATGAACTGAATGGTATTACTATTGACGAAACGTGGGATGTGGACATAACCACCACCATGAAAACTACCTCTCGCTCACACCTCTACAATGTTGACATGGTAATAATGGCAGGCTGAGAAGTGGAAGAAGACTACAAAGTCCCATCTGCGCAGAAGGCAAGTTCAAGGCGAGTGTGCCCCTTTCGATGGTACTTTGTTTCGCCGATGATTATAGGAAGTTAATTATAGGAGCCAAGCAAGAACTGGTGATAATGCTAGCCACCTCGCATCTCAATGCAGTGTCAGGAGCCAGAGGAATTCCCACAGCCCGTCGCTGTAACCCTGACAAACATAGAATGGTTCGTTCCCCACATGACTCCGAGCACCCACGAACACGTGAAGATACTGAACTATGTCAAGAAAAAAACCATTGACATAACATTCAGGAGTTGGAGTTTGGTTACTTGCCTGGTCCTGTCGTCCACCACACGAAACCACTGGGTCGTGAAGGCGTCTTCAAGCATGGAAAAAACACAGCTATGTCATACTGGCATTTCAGACGAACAAGCAGCACAACATCTCGGCAAACAAATCGACCTTCGACCACTGTAAGATCCAGAATGTAAAATATTTTTGAATAGCAAAAGATATCCGTATGTGGATTTGAACACCTCCTTCGACCAAGAAGGATTTACATTGCAGTATTATCTGTATACCAAGTTCCAAGCGTCCTACTATGGGCGCGAGTCCTACCGCGTCCTGAGCCTAGCAAAATTTCGTGGAATGGCATCAATGTTGGTCTTCAACATGTCCAAACAAAACGAGTGTGTTTAAAACATGTGGTGGATTGTTGTATTGAAATTCTTTCCAAGGAAAACGTGCCTGCAAACACAGCTGCGTACTGTTTGATTTTGCACGACAGAGTAGTGAGCTACGATTGCTTTTCGGGACTGGTGAACATGGTGAGCTAAGCATATATATATACATGATGATCTCTGCTTCTCACCTTAGTTTGTATCAATATGTAATATAATCTGCAAGGCTTCCAGAGCCTGAGCAGCTACGCGCTCGTGGAATCGCAGTGCCCTAGAATGACGATGGTAAAATGTGCACGTGCTCCTTCCGTCCCCCTTATTAGTGGAAACAATTGAACGATAAAAGCAAGAAGACGAACGACTGGCTGACTAAGTACTACCATGTACTGGAGTGGGACGAAGGCAAGATTCCATACCATCAAGTAGGAAATGTGCTGCGCGACTTGCTGATGCAGCACGCACAAGGGCCGATTCATGAGCGGGGCCCGAACAGAAGAAATGGCTGAGGGACTTGCTCAAAAACGAAGATGAAATCATCGAAATGCAGTTCGAGCATAACTGAACTTCGCTGCGCAAGCTAGCGAAACTTGACGATGACCAGCAGCGACACATCTGTGACGGGTCAGTACCTGACTGGACATACATGCGGAGGCATTCACAGCTGTTGCGCAAATGGTGCGCCTCGTCCTTAGACCGTGAATCGATGAGTTACAAAAAGACACACAATGTAAGAGAAGATATTTAGTTTCTGTGTAGTGGCTCACCTGATATACATCGATATGATATATAAATGGGAAAAAATTCGACATGCACTCATTTAGTCTCTGTGCAGTGGTCCGTTCATCGCGATGGCAATGTTCTGTCATACGAATATGTATGCAATCACCAACCACCATGGTAGCATTGAACACAGTTTCATTTTGGAAGATGGATACATGCACACCTACTCCGAGACCTGCGATTGTGTCGGCATGCAGCCCTGGCGATTCGCACATTTTCCAACCATCTACGAAGAAATGCAGGTTTAAGTGGATTGTCCGGGAGCATCGACCTGCATCGTGTTCCACATGATGCCACAGATGCAGCTGCCCTCTACCGTGGACCAAATCATCTCCCCTGCAATGGTTAATGCTACCATCAACACACCGGACTGAACCGTGCAGCTGCCAAATGCGGGGCGAGCATTAATCAACGGTCTGCTCCCAGCAAGCTAAGTCCAAGAAGGTACGACGGTCGGTCTGTTGGTCTGCGTCAACTCACGTAGTTCGTCGATGCCAGACACTCATGTCTGTACCCACAATGGTCTGCTCCCAGCAAGCTAAGTCCAAGAAGGATGCTGCCAGCCAGACAACCAGACGCAGCTGAGTGCATCTTCGTCGATGCCAGACACTCATGTCTGTACCCACAACGGTCTGCTCCCAGCAAGCTAAGTCCAAGAAGGATGCTGCCAGCCAGACAACCAGACGCAGTTGAGTGCATCTTCGTCGATGCCAGACACTCATGTCTGTACCCACAACGGTCTGCTCCCAGCAAGCTAAGTCCAAGAAGGATGCTGCCAGCCAGACAACCAGACGCAGTTGAGTGCATCTTCGTCGATGCCAGACACTCATGTCTGTACCCACAACGGTCTGCTCCCAGCAAGCTAAGTCCAAGAAGGATGCTGCCAGCCAGACAACCAGACGCAGTTGAGTGCATCTTCGTCGATGCCAGACACTCATGTCTGTACCCACAACGGTCTGCTCCCAGCAAGCTAAGTCCAAGAAGGATGCTGCCAGCCAGACAACCAGACGCAGTTGAGTGCATCTTCGTCGATGCCAGACACTCATGTCTGTACCCACAACGGTCTGCTCCCAGCAAGCTAAGTCCAAGAAGGATGCTGCCAGCCAGACAACCAGACGCAGTTGAGTGCATCTTCGTCGATGCCAGACACTCATGTCTGTACCCACAACGGTCTGCTCCCAGCAAGCTAAGTCCAAGAAGGATGCTGCCAGCCAGACAACCAGACGCAGTTGAGTGCATCTTCGTCGATGCCAGACACTCATGTCTGTACCCACAACGGTCTGCTCCCAGCAAGCTAAGTCCAAGAAGGATGCTGCCAGCCAGACAACCAGACGCAGTTGAGTGCATCTTCGTCGATGCCAGACACTCATGTCTGTACCCACAACGGTCTGCTCCCAGCAAGCTAAGTCCAAGAAGGATGCTGCCAGCCAGACAACCAGACGCAGTTGAGTGCATCTTCGTCGATGCCAGACACTCATGTCTGTACCCACAACGGTCTGCTCCCAGCAAGCTAAGTCCAAGAAGGATGCTGCCAGCCAGACAACAAGACGCAGCTGAGTGCATCTTCGTCGATGCCAGACACTCATGTCTGTACCCACAACGGTCTGCTCCCAGCAAGCTAAGTCCAAGAAGGATGCTGCCAGCCAGACAACCAGACGCAGCTGAGTGCATCTACGTCGATGCCAGACACTCATGTCGGTACCCACCACGGATGTTTCTACTTCTAGCTTGGCAAACAAACCTGCACCTANCGTCGATGCCAGACACTCATGTCGGTACCCACCACGGATGTTTCTACTTCTAGCTTGGCAAACAAACCTGCACCTACTCGTCATCGTCATCGAGCAGCGGTGGTTTGAGTAATCGAGACGATGGACATCTCCATGATCCAGAGACTTGTGCGACACTTCGCAGGAAGCTTATGCTTCCCAACTGTAGTGTATTGTTTAGCCGTGCTTGTGACAGTTTTCTTCTAAACTAATCAAATACAGTATCATCTATATAAATACTTTTAAAAAAAAATGTATTTATGTATATATAATTTGCTGTTTTTTGGTATTTTCTGTGTTCTAAATAAACAGTTTATAAAAATATTTGAGTATGTGATTATTTATTTTTTTCAATATGTTTAAGTTCTTAAAGTTTTTTTAATAAATCCTTATTTGTAAAAATTAATTTTGAAGACACGTGTTTTGATTTGAATAAGTTTTAAAATAAACTATCAATTTAATTGTTCTTTTCTAAATTGTTTAAAAAAGTAATTTACTTTTTCCTTATCTTAGTTATTTGGAAAATAATACAGTTGAATAATTTTTTAAAAGGTTTTTTTAAATCACTTCAATTTTTATACTACCAGCCTGGCAGCTAAATAATTTTTTATGTGAAAAACAGGGGTAAANTTATTTTTTTAAAAAGTTTTTTTAAATCACTTCAATTTTTATACTACCAGCCTGGCAGCTAAATAATTTTTTATGTGAAAAACAGGGGTAAATAAATACATCTTAAAAATAAAACATTTAATCAAAAACATTTTTTAGAAAATGTTATTCAAAATTGTATATATATTTACATCACAGATTGTTATAATGTTTTGCAAGTCTTGTTATTCAGTTTAGCTGTCAGCCCATCCATCTGGAGCCAGTCTCACTTCCATCTCGAGTGGAGGGCATAGTCGACCGCTTTCGTTTTGGCACCTCCATCCCCCTTTACCCTTCACATGGAGTGACCATGTAAATGGTTCCCCGGACATTGGGACCAGGGACTACAAGTACGTTTGCTAGCACCACTTTGAGAAATTATATAAAGTTATATTAATAAATCAATTCTACAATTTTTTAATAATTTTCTCCAGTGATGCGTGATTGTAAAACGTAGGTGGAATTCCGACGCTGAATCGGAAAGCAACCCACCTAAAAAATAATTAAAATAAAGTAGACAAACGAACACAAAGAAAAAAGTAAACTACATAGAAAACTGAAAGAGAAGAGAGAACATTTTCACCACCAGAATATTTTTATGTACGTATGATATAGCCACCATTTTTACATTCACAATTCCAGGTAAGGGTAAGAGTTGAACCCACCAGAGTAACTCTGGGTCGGAGGTCCAACATAGGCGTCAAATCCTATTTGCACGAAATTGTGATCGTAAAGTGTCTGGCATACCACATTGAAAGAAAAAAAAAAGACTTTCTCTTTCATAGTCTCTCGCTCTATCACATTGCCTATTCTGCAACGTCACATGTTTTTGTTCAGGCTGAAGGGGGAGTGAAATCGCTTCAAATTTTACACCCCCGAGGCGAGGAACTGCCTCCTATTATGCATCCAGACCTCATTCACCTACACCCAAGGAAAGGCATGTGTTAACATCATAACCAGTCCCCTTTCCAGCATAGTTTCCTTCAGCAGAGAAAAACTGTGTTATGTCATCCTTATAGGGGATGATCTCATTATGATGCATAGAAAAAATCTGTAAAACTCTATAAAGCCGACTAAAAAGGCAAAGTATAACATTTATATGCTTAAAAAAATCGCAAGTATACTATGTACCATAAACAATTCGTGCATACCCCACACAATGTAAATTAAAAAATCGTGATTACACAAAGTGACCAAAAATAAAACCTTGCTGTCCATACAAAAAGCAAATTGTTAAACGTTGAGTACAATGTAGAAAATTCTCGAAACCAATGCATTACACACACCATGTTTACACAACACAAAAAAAATTATACATATGGAGTACATAGCAAGACCTTGCAAGCAACGCCGAAAAATCTTGAAACCAATGCAGTACACAAATCATGATTGAACTTCTTAACAAAAAAAATTTTAGCAGCCCACAATGCAGACAAATTAAATAATTTGAAGACAGACAAGCCTTGCGGACAACGCCGAAAAATCTTGAAACCAACACAGTACACAAATTCAATATTAAACTTCTTACCAAAAAATTCTTGCAGCCCCCATTTTCCACCATAAAGTGTACCAATGGAGAATAAAATAAAAATCAAAGCCGAAAAGTTTTTAAACCCCCTCAGTAAAAAATTCAAAATTACACGATGTACAAAAAATTACCACCCAACGACGCAGAAAAAAATATTATCAAGACAGACAAACCTTATGAACAACGCCGGAAAATCTTGAAGCCAACGCAATACACAAATCCAATATTTCACGTCTTAAAAAAAAAATTGTAGCAGCTCCCACAAAAATTGTACCAATTGAGAAAAAATAACATAGCATGGCCGGTTAAGCCTCGCGGACAACGCCGAAAAGTCTTAAAGCCATCACAGTTAAAAAATTCAGAAATATACGACATACCAAAAAAACCTCACTAAAAGCCAATGCAGTCTAGAAGCCCAAATATTGTACACGAAAAATACCTCGCCAAAAAGCAAAGCAGTGTAGATGCAAAAACACTTTACACGAAAAATACCTCGCCAAAAAGCAAAGCAGTGTAGATACAAAAAATCCTTTACACGAAAAATACTTCGCCAAAAGGCAATGCAGTGTAGAAGCATAAATATTGTTTAAAAAATTATGCCAAAACAAAGAACATGGATAGGGTAACAGCACACCTGACAGACGAGCATTCCCCTTGCATGAGCCACGGTGGGTAACAATGGGCTACAGTTTATTGCTGTGTGTGGTGGTAATTATATTTATATATTTACAATTCACCATCGCACCCATAAGGAAGCGTGTGGATGCAGTATTCCTGCCATTGCCTCTTATAGTTCGTCCATGTTAGGGCCATCATTTTTATGCACTCGGAATACAATTCGTGCTTAAGCGACCTTATATTGCGGGTGTTAATTCGCATCGTACAGTGCTGCTTCAGAACAAATACAAATTCGTCAAAATTCATTTTGTTTTTTACAACACAGTTTTGAGTACCTTTCATTATTTTTGTTACTTTTCCATTGCATTTATGTGAATATAATTTTGCATGTAGCCCTACGAATTCGGTCATAATCTTTCCATCGCACTCGCCTTTGAATTTTCCAACCACTTTCTGGTTAGCTGGTGAGTAAAGGGGGTGCGTGGGGCGGGGAATCCCCCTGGTATAAAACTTATCTATCAAACTTTGATAGCTGGCTAACTCTTGGAAAAGTCCGGGGTTCGAATCTGGTACAGGAACGAGTCCGTGTCTGTTTACAGAAACTCCATCTCTTCTCTGTACCGAGCATTCATCACGCCATAATGAAAATTATACATCAAAGTTTTCGATAATTCGAGGACAGTGAACCTTGCATATATGGGTTTATCAAACAGTATGAATGCGTGCTGGAGAAGGAGGAGTGAAAGAGATTCATTATACATGTTTCGATAATTCGAGGACAGTGAACACTGCATATATGGGTTTATCAAACAGTATGAGTTCGTGCTGCAGAAGGAGGAGTGAAAGAGATTCATTATACATGTTTCGATAATTCGAGGACAGTGAACACTGCATATATGGGTTTATCAAACAGTATGAATGCGTGCTGGAGAAGGAGGAGTGAAAGAGATTCATTATACATGTTTCGATAATTCGAGGACAGTGAACACTGCATATATGGGTTTATCAAACAGTATGAATGCGTGCTGGAGAAGGAGGAGTGAAAGAGATTCATTATACATGTTTCGATAATTCGAGGACAGTGAACACTGCATATATGGGTTTATCAAACAGTATGAATGCGTGCTGGAGAAGGAGGAGTGAAAGAGATTCATTATACATGTTTCGATAATTCGAGGACAGTGAACACTGCATATATGGGTTTATCAAACAGTATGAATTCGTGCTGGAGAAGGAGGAGTGAAAGAGATTCATTATACATGTTTCGATAATTCGAGGACAGTGAACACTGCATATATGGGTTTATCAAACAGTATGAATGCGTGCTGCAGAAGGAGGAGTGAAAGAGATTCATTATACATGTTTCGATAATTCGAGGACAGTGAACACTGCATATATGGGTTTATCAAACAGTATGAGTTCGTGCTGCAGAAGGAGTGAAAGAGATTCATTATACATGTTTCGGTCCAGAAATGTTTGCTTGGTTATCAGTTTCTTTAGTAGCTTTTCACTTCAAACCAGCTACATTTTTTCGTTTTTTTTTTGTCTTCCATTAATTTTCCGAAAATTGCATTATTAGCTAGTTTAAAAAATTCTTTTTCGAAGCCTTTGGTGGCCACCTGTCGCTTCGCGGTGTTGAGTTCGATGTAAAATTTCAGCCAGGGACTTTGCTCGAATTCTTTCAGCTGACTAATTAAATTTTCACAAATTGGTTCCAAGTACGTACATATATATANCAGGGACTTTGCTCGAATTCTTTCAGCTGACTAATTAAATTTTCACAAATTGGTTCCAAGTACGTACATATATATTTCGCCTGTCTCCTTGTGTTTTCGGCTACACATGTTTTTAAATTCGCTCGAAAAGCAGTCTCCGCTTCNATATATATTTCGCCTGTCTCCTTGTGTTTTCGGCTACACATGTTTTTAAATTCGCTCGAAAAGCAGTCTCCGCTTCCACGAACCCACGTGCTGTAGGCTGACCTGCTCCGACAACAATCCTCGGCCGGGATGGGACTTGTACAGCCTGTCAGGAATCTAACCTGGTCTTTAGTGATGTAAAACATGCAACCAAGCTGCTGCGTTGCCTCGGGCAAACATACATCGATTATTGTGTTGAGAGTATGTAATGGATTATTTTTTTATGGTACATATGACATATATTAATGTTGTGAGGTCATGTACGCCCTCACATGCATGGAAGGAGCTGCTGAGACATAACATATGGGTTCTTTCTCTGTATTCCCCCTCCTTAGTGACGATTCTCCGTGTTTCACCCCTATCTCTCCTCCCCTGCGCATGCGCTAAGGTTCTGCTACTGTGTTTAAATACGCCGGTATGGCATTTTGCGGGCCACTTTGCGTCGAATTTTTTTTGCCTGGTATCCCTGTCAGGAGCTGCGTGTGTGCAGGTAAGGTCATGGAGATGTAGGATTGTGTTTGACTTGTGTGATGTGAGTCACGTTATCCACTGATAGTCTAGATTCTTTTATATAAAGTTGCATTAAATTAAATTCATTTTGTTGCCCGTTCGAAATTCCCTTTGGCCAGCCGCATCTCGGCATTTTGTGTTCTCTACTTAGTGTAACTTTAAATTCTTTCCATATTAACTGTATTTGTGAGTTTTTTAAGGTTAGCGTTGCCTGATGTCGAAGTATAATTTGAACGAGCTTCACTTGCTATCCTGTACGTTAAGAATTGGACAGTTTCTTAACTGACACTCACCATGTACCTTTCCTCGCAGCTATAGGCATCAAATATTATCAAAGGTTTATGAACCATTGTAATCTTAGCATGGAGTATACTGACCTCCCTTTTTTAAATATTCCGTATTTTGTGCCCCAGTTTTGATGGCCTGCAGGGTGCATGTGGCACTGTAAACGTTTTAATGTGTTTCTGCTGACATTTCTTTAATTTGTCATTTCGCTTTCATTATTTTTTCCTTGAGTGATAAATCGTGTTTTTTAGTATGCAATGGGCAAGTGTGTAAATGAGACATTTTTCTCAGATCACAGCAATTTTTCTTATATTGCATTTTGAATTTAGTGTTTGGCTTTAGAAATTTTGGGCAGTTCGCACATTTATTTTAAATATTTTGTAAATGTGCTACTGCATGTGATTTTCCCAATCAATTTTAGTCAATTATGCCAGATGATAGCTTCAAGATAGTGTATTTAAAGATTTGTGATATATATCATATTTTTTAATTATTTTTTAATTGCTCATGAGATGTGTCTTGTTATCTTTTATATTTTAAACACTGTAAAATGTTTTGAGAAGTATTTTATTAAGTTATATTTATTTTGAATCCACGTGTCTTTATAAATTCATTACTTTATGTTGCTAATTTGTCACATTGACATAAAAAAATGCTGATGAAGCTAGGGATTTTATTTGTGAAATAATTTTTTCTAATTTTTTTTATTACAAACTTGTTGTAAAGCAGCGATACTGAAGAAACTATGGTGTGTAAATGTGTACTTGATGCAAGCAAGTAAAAAAAAAAGCTCCAAAGAGGTTTAAAAACAAACTTTGGGTTTTTTTCGCACTTCGAGTGGAAATGTCCGCATAATTTTTAATATACTGTCGTAAAACTAGGTTTAGCAAAAAAATGTGGGTTATTAAAATGTGACAACTGAATAAAAAGAAATAATGAATTTGTTAAAAAAATTTAATTTTTTAAAATCCTTCTGGCGCGGGCGAGAGGAAACACATACAAAATACCTTTTGATGACAGATTGCCCTTAACTTCGCGATGTTTTTTAATAGAATAATCTTTCTAAATGCCTGGAACAGTTGTATTATTATTATTATTTTTTACTATTTGCTCTTGTAAACACCATTGGAAGGCGTGAATAATAGTTACGAAATTAAGTAGGTAAATTCATTAAATATTGTAATCACAATTTTATCAAACACGGACTTTTACACGCAAATAAATACAATTTATTTATTTAGCCGCCACCATAAACGTAACCTCTTTGAAACACCAGCGCAAATTGCGGCAGCTAAAACTCCCCCATAAGCAATCCCCGTTTCTTTGTTCCTAACCTGAGTATAATAAAGCATACTCGGTTAAGCTTTGTTTGCATGAGGCGGAGGAATATCCACGAATAAAACTTTAACAGGGCTTCATTTAAAAAAGTGGTTTGTAACCGTGAATGCACATTGGTTTCGGAGGGAAAGAAACGTACCGACGGGAAGGTGGGGAGTGGGGAGACATTATCGTATTTTGGCTACGTACTTGACGCAGGGTCTCGCTGTGCGGACATTGTCTCGCGTGGAAGCCACCTCCCTCCCAGGCAGAGCCTGTGTCTTGTGATAACCCCCCCCCCCCCCC
>NQII01000023.1:975941-1003425 GCA_002778355.1 Clitarchus hookeri
GCTCAGATACTGAGGTAAATAAGATAAGATTGAGGGCGCAGACAAATGTATCGAGTGGTACCGCTCTCATAAGAGGACGTCTCACGACTGCCTCTACTCCTGGCGATGGCACACACAGAGAGTCGACGATATATAAATGCCGTAGTCAGGTAGCAAATAATGGACTTGCAATGCAAGGGTTGGGTAGTTTTGGTGGTTAGACATGTTTTATAACTTTGTCCCTCGATGAAAAATAGAAGTTTTCGACCTTGGCGCGCTTGTATGCATAGCATTTAAAAAAAAAACCTAAAACATTACACATTAAATTTATTTTTCTTAAATATGTCATTTGCAGTGTGTTTAAGAGAATAAATCGCTAATACCAGTTTTGTAGAGGATAAAATTTCCTACCAGTTATTTTGTTAATTTTCCGTGTCTCCATCGCGCACAGAGATACGAAGCCGCCAATTTCGGGTGAAATTAAAAAAAAAAAAACTGAAAAATATTATTATCTGCAAATATTTTTTTCCTGAATATGTCTTTTTCGTTGCGTTTTAGAGAATGAAACACTACCACCAATTCTGTAAAGGATAAAACTTCCTGCTAGTTCCGTGCGTTAAATTTTCCCGTATTTATAGCAGGCGCTGAGATACAGAGCAGTAAACTATTAAAAACCTCGCAAGTTAACTATTGCAATTGTTGCATTGCTACATTTTGCTGTTTCAATTCTCCTGGATAACGGCAACCAAGAAGGGGACGAATAATGGAGATGTCCATGGTCGAGGCTCCTGCATGGTTCCCTGACCACCAACAAAGAGAGAAGTGTGCATGAGTGAGAGAAAGGTATGAAGACAGCTGGCGCTTCAACGCCGTTCTCTACCTTCTGCCAGCCTCTGCCATCCATTACACAGTCCACAGCCCCGCTAAGCGCCTTCACGCTCTTCTTATCAACGATGCCAGATCTTACGAAAAATCTCAACAACTTAGAACTTTTTTTAGCGATAACAGACAGCGCGGATTTTTTCCCCGAAACCTTGCGGTTTGTACATTTTTTCTTTTTTATTTCTCTTATTTACAATTTAATCATATTGTCATAATCACTGTTTTACACAAATGTGGAAACGTAATAATAAAATTATTATTTTTTAACTATCCACCCTACCAGTGAAACTGTTACTTCTGGACCGATCGAGTTTTGTCAGTGTTGTCAACTTTAACCACTGGAATAGCTTCTCTGTGGCGTCACAACGGACAAAGGGAACTCGGAGGATGTAAAATATTTGATTTAAAAATGGCTTCAAAAAGTTTGGAATTACGTATTTACTCGTGAGAGTAGTTCCTCGGGAGTTGCTGCTGTTATTTTTGTATAATGAGTACGTTGTTGAGCACGTGCAGATGTGTTTACTAAGCTGTTTTAAAGTACAGAATTTGCCGGAAAACATTCCGGTTTTTTTTAAGAAGTTCAGAATTTTTATATCTGTCATCTGGCAACACTTGTTGTGTAGCTTTCGTTCAGCCCGCAGTGCGATCGTGACAAATACGCAGGTTTCGGACGGAGGGTGTAGGTACTTCATATGTGGAACAAGTTTGAGTGAGGGCGAAGTGAGTACACTTCGGCAATCAAGTGGTAAATGGGCCACAATGATGTAGTGGTTAGACTACTCGCCTCCCTCCTTGGCGAACCGGGTTCGATCCGCGGCGGGGTCACTCCCGGATTTACACATGTGGGAATCGTGCCGGACGATGCCGCTGGCCAGCGGTTTTTTTTCTCGGGGATCTTCCATTTCTCCTGCCCTAGCATTCCGACGCTGCTCCATTCTTACCTCATTTCACCCTCATCGCCTCTCAAGACATCGCTGTTAAGAGCCGCCCAAATCTCCCAACTCAACTTTAATCCTACTGTTACATATGTTTCTGGTTTCATCTCTAATGGCATTGCCGTAAACGAGACGTAAGCTTCTAAGAACTTCATTATAAATTATTTTCACCCATATATACAAAAGTAGACTGATTAGTTTTATCAGTAACTTATGGTTTTTTGTGTCTCCGGCTGTCCCGCCCCCCTTTCCCAACCAATCACTTCCTTGTACCAAACCAAACAACTCATCAGAGATGTTCCGTTTAACGAACACGAACCATGCCGTTTTATTTCAGTGCATTGGTTTTTATTGTTAACGAGAGTCCAGTTTGACTGCTCCGGGTTGTGTTGAGACGGAAAGTATAATCGTGTTTACTTATTTTTGTACATAGCGTGGAGAGCTGGAAATACAGCGGTGCACATTCACATTTAATGGAGGCAGACAGCCGTGGACAGCACGCTTGTCCATGCCATTTCCACACGAGCCTTTCAGTTTTTATTGGTTTTTCAACTTTGGAAGTATTTTACGCTCGAATTAAACGGAATTCAAAACGTGTGATTAAAATTAACGCCTTGAACACTCGTTGAAATCACGCAGCGAAAACATCGCCTGATAAACTGATAAACACTGTGTCCACATATATTGTCGCCTTCATCTCTGTTTGACTTTTACGTTCGAAACACAAAAGTTAAAATTACGTTTCTTTGATATGTAGAAAGTTGCATAGAAAATAACTTGGAATCAACTNGAACGCTTTGAGCACTCGTTGAAATCACGCAGCGAAAACATCGCCTGATAAACTGATAAACTGATAAACTGATAAACACTGTGTCCACATATATTGTCGCCTTCATCTCTGTTTGACTTTCACGTTCGAAACACAAAAGTTAAAATTACGTTTCTGTGATATGTAGAAAGTTGCATAGAAAATAACTTGGAATCAACTTCTCAAGCTCATTCATTCATTTAATTATATAGTGGCGTTTTACTGCCCTTTGATATTTATGGACGAATTTTATAACTTATGATTCTTGCTTACAAGTCATTTCAATGAAATTAATTTATTTGAAAGTTTAAAAGTTGAAAGGCGAGGGATTATAAGTAAGTGATACCCCGCATGGCGTACTAGCTTAGTGTTGAGAGTGTAAATTTTAATCCCGTGCTTGCAAATACGTTTTGCTTTTGTTAATGGCGAGGGACAGCTGATTTTCATAAAAAGAGGTCCTTACATGCTAGACGTCCACAGTCTACGCACACACTTGTAGTTTCCCTTACGTAATTGTCGCTTGTCTTGTAGTCGTGGGCAACACTGAAATGTCTGATGTTGGCGCACAAACACGGGCGCGCTTACTGAGATGGCGTAGAGCGTGCCACTGAGCTAGTGCGCAGCGTATCTGCACAGAACAGCAGCGCTGCAGCAACACAGTGGCCGATTGCTTCACTACGTACTTACTCTACGCATAGTGCGCTATCTCGGCATTCGGCGTCGGCACGCCGCTTCGCCAGTCGCTGCTGTTCATAAATAAAAGTCTTGTCACTTGGTTGCACGCGCATTTTGTGTTGCTATGAGCGTACTCCCGTGTAAGTGATTATTACGTGTTAGGTAAGAGCATTCAAATATACACCTCGTGCTCAATTGTGTTTTTAAAATGTTTAGAAATGAACACGTGTTCGTAATATTGTTGAGAATGTCATATTTTCTTTGACTTCTTGTTCATTGTTGTGGTTGGAACTATAATTTAACGATTAGAAAAGTAGTTTGGAAAATGTATAAAACTTAAGTTAATAAAGCAAATGCCTAATAATCCATTGTGCTCTAGCCGTGTCTTAACACTTAGTTAAAACTTATTTATTTTGCCATAGTACATAAATTTCATGCAATGTAATACAGAAGGGTTGGTCGGCCACGTGTGCAGTGGTATTTTTAGAAACAAAACAATTGCAAAATGCAGGATGCTAAGAACATCGATATATGGTATCGTACAACGATACTTAAAAATAATATATATAACTAATATCGATTTTTTCTGATATAAAGCTCACTAGCCTACTGCGCCACTAAGTCGTAAGTTACGTATTGATAAGGAAGTGAGTTGGTTCACAATGCGCAATGAAATGAGTTAGCACAATTGCATGGCGTTACCCAACTCTATATGATTTTTTTTGTTCTTGACTGCACCAATAATTATTGCAGGACTCTGTTACATAACGTCTGTGATTCGCGGAAATTTACATAAGAGGCGTAATAAATAAAATTATTTATCTTGAAATTAGATCAACGTTAAAAATTTTTTTAAAATAAAACTAGACTTTAAATATTTTTTCAAGAATCTTGTGTCACTGTTAACGCTTAGAACACTACGCTTCAGTGTAACTTGGGCTACACTGAAAAAGAAAAATGTTCTGCCAATGAAATTAAAATTCGCACGGATATAGTTTACGTGCTTAAGTGATACTTGTCCGAATTCTTGAAAGCACTTTAATGGCACTTCAACACTAGTTGTGAGCAAAATTAGCAATATTTTTAACAATGAGAAACGAACACTATAGACTGTATTACCTGCTACATATGAGAGTTTATTTGATAGGGGAGACATTAAACTCGAAACTCCATTTGCTGACTAACAGCCAGTAATAAACTTTATCGAGTGTAGTAAGCGTGTCAAATGTGCTGCGAACCAACTGGACAAAGTTTAGTGGGTGAACAACAGACCCACAGAAATGTTATTGCTGTAACAGTAGATAAATGTAACACAATTCTAGCGTGTTTCAGAGGACAGAAAATGTTCACAGAGTGCAAATTGTTAACATGCTACGTGCTTTGCCGTCTGGGGGTTAAGGAATATCTAGGGATGGTGGTATAAAGCAATAAATTTGTTGCCAGGGTCCTTTTCAAAACATAGCAATGTCTTACTAGAATTATGTTTTATTCTCCGCGCTCTAGCTGTCTGCAGATGAATAAATAATGTATAATATAAACGTAGCCGAGATTATTTTTGTCTCAGTCAAATGGGGAAAGAGCTTCTGGTACAGATTGTAACCAATAGTGGAACGCAGCATGCTAGATTTCACAGTCCCACATACACTGGAGTCTGTTTGCCCTGTTTGTTGTCATCCGTCACATCGAGCTGCTATGTTATTCTCTGACTTGCTTGCGCGCGATTCAAACATCACGCCTGAGGAAGACTGAATGGACCTTCCGAAGAATTGCCCAACAAGGACGTGAAGTGTCTGCTGTGCATCATTGGTGGTGCCGGTGGTCCAACGATGGTGCACGTGCTTGTCAACCTGGTTCCGGACGGCAGCGGCTTACGGTAGGTAGGTAGTTGGGCTTAATGTCTCGTCGACAGCGAGGTCATTCGAGACGGATCAAGTTGCTCAGGGGATAGGTATTGGGGAAGGAATGGGAAGGAATCGGCCATGGCCTTTGTTTAGGAAATATCCCAGCATTCGCCTGGAGTGATTTTGGGAAAACATGGAAAACAGAAATTTGGATGGCCGGACTGGGATTCGAACCCCAGTCCTCCCGAATGTGAATCCAAAGTTTAACCACTGCGCGACCTCGCTCGGTAGTGGCTTACAGATTTCCGCTTGGAACGCCACATAAGACGAGCAGCCATTGCTGATCGCACAGCGACCACTGCACAGATTACGGGCACTGTTGCACCCAGGGTGTCGGCTAGGACCATCACTAACCGTTATCTGTATGTTGGGCTACGATCAAGGGTGCCGCTCGCCAGGCTTCCTTACACACTGCAGTCCGCCTCAGATGACGTCGCGAACGAGGCAACTGGAGGGTTGAATGGCGTGGAGTTGTGTTTAGTGATGAGAGCATATTCTTCCTTGGCGCCAGTTACGGTTGTTTGCGAGTGCGGCGTTGACCCAGGAGAGCAGCAACAGAGTGTATACGGCAGCGACATACAGGACCAACTCCTGTCATGGTCTGGGGAGCAATAAGCTATTTGAACTCAAGCCTTTGGTGTTTGATGAGGGAACACTAAAAAGTGAACGCTACATCCGGAACATCATCCAGTCCATTTTGTTACCGTTCCTACAAAGCCAAGATGTCGTCTTCCAGCAGGACGTTGCCCGTGAACACACGTCTCGTGTAACCCAACACGCTTTCGAAGATGTTCATAAACTCTCGTGACCAGCATGATCACCCGAACTGTCCCCTATTGAACATGTGTGGGACATGATGGAATGGCGTTTCGTGTGGTCTGCAATACCGGTAACGAACCTCCACCAATTGCAACAACAGGTGGAATTATAGTTCAACACTATTCCCTAAGATGACATTCGACACCTTTATGATCGTCTCAATGCACGACTGCAGGATTGACTCGTCACTAAAGGCGGCTAGACAAGGTAGAGACATCGCTGTTCAAGAGACACTGTATTCTCTGTCCATAGGTGTACGACTCTATTATCATTATCATATACAGTGTACAACCTGTATAATTATTCAATAGAACCTCCAATGATGTGGGACCATTGCGTCCGGGTGTTAGTTTACCGGTTTCCACCAGTGAACTTATGTATTACTAAGGAGCTGCTAATTTCGAGTTATTACCTGGCAGCACACTAATCTGCGAAGTATTTTATACATTCGAGAATGCGTCACTTGTTTACTGGCAGGGACGCTGGTCAGGCTTTAACACATATACTTGCACACCTGCAGTTCACTTTTGCTTATTGGCTGCGCGCATTCGTCACAAAACAGCATCAGCAGCACATACCACCAAAATGGCGTCACTAGCCAGCAACATGGAATACCATTCGCCAATTAGCGCTGAGTAACCAACTGTCAACTGGCACTTCAACCAGTAGGGAAAAATCTCGCAGTACGCAGTAGTCAATTAGACTCAAGAGCCGTTTCCAGATCCTCGCGCAGCCAATCAAATAACAGGTAAGTGCACGTCACAGGAACCGACGCACCATTTCGCCTCTGTTTACGTATTTACTCTGTGACAGCGTGGCGGGGCCGCGGTGGTGTACCGTTTATACTACTCGCCTCCCGCCTTGGCGAACCGGTCTCGAATCCCGGAGGGATCGCCTCCGAATTTTCTCATGTGGGAATCTTGCCTGATGACTCCGCTGGCAGGCGGGTTTCCTCGGGGTTCTCCCGTTTTCCCCACCCTTGCATTCCGGTACTGCTCCATACTCACCACGCTTCACCCTCATCGGCGCTCAAGACTCGATGTTAAGAGCCGCCGAAATCTCTGCACTCCACTCTCCACTCGGTGGGAGTCGAATGAGGCAGCATCTGGCACAGCGGCGTGAGGAACAAGGAAGCGTGTCGACGCATCACGTCACGTGAGTCGCTGGCGAGAAGCGCCATCGTCAGAGTAGAATTGATGACTGTGTCGAGCGACACGGCTATGGTGTGAGGCGACGGTTAGTTCCTCCGTTCGCTTTTCTGCTGAGAGGGAAGGGTGCGTGCCAGCATGAACGTCAGCACCACCCCTCTTCTGGTTGTCATCTTCTACCCCTCCCCTCACCCATCCCCTNCGTGCCAGCATGAACGTCAGCACCACCCCTCTTCTGGTTGTCATCTTCTACCCCTCCCCTCACCCATCCCCTCTTAGCGTTCTAACCAGATTGCTACAGAACCACTCTGCCGTCCTATACCCCCAGCCACTTCACATATTTATCTCTTCCTTTGACCTTTCTCTTCATGCGGCAAAACAATGTTGTGGTGGTTGAAATTTTTTTTTAATGCNGTGTCGAGCGACACGGCTATGGTGTGAGGCGACGGTTAGTTCCTCCGTTCGCTTTTCTGCTGAGAGGGAAGGGTGTGTGCCAGCATGAACGTCAGCACCACCCCTCTTCTGGTTGTCATCTTCTACCCCTCCCCTCACCCATCCCCTCTTAGCGTTCTAACCAGATTGCTACAGAACCACTCTGCCGTCCTATACCCCCAGCCACTTCATATATTTATCTCTTCCTTTGACCTTTCTCTTCATGCGGCAAAACAATGTTGTGGTGGTTGAAATTTTTTTTTAATGCNATATTTATCTCTTCCTTTGACCTTTCTCTTCATGCGGCAAAACAATGTTGTGGTGGTTGAAATTTTTTTTTAATGCAGACGACATTTCCGCATTGTAAACCTGTCACGTCTGTTCACAAACAAGTAAAAAAGTAGTATTGCTGTAGAAAAAATACTAACAATAAAACAAAATTTTGAAACCGATCATAACGTCTTAAAAAACAGTCATGCATGGTTTCTGTTAACAAAAGGTTATACAAGTAAGAATACTCTTATTCAGATGCTCACCTGTGACTTTCGAATTGACATGGTTAAAAAAAAATAACTGATTTTCAGAGCCCCAAATATATTTTTATGACTGCGCATAGAACAAGTTAATAACACAGATATACAGTGAAACCTGTTTATACGGAACCTCTATGCATAAAAAAATTTGGGGAACTTTTTTTTCGCGCAAAAATTTCTATGTTTAGAATGTTTGTGTATCTATGTAATGGATATTTTCCCCACTGCCCTTTCTCTACAACCTCTGCTCATGAAACGGGTATCGCCAGCAGTAGGGAAACGTTCCATCTGGCACAGAAATAAGCGATAGAAGCCACGAGTCGTCCGCCATATTAGATAACATCACAGCTGGAGGTTGAACTCAAGAGCCTGGAACGACCATATTACAAACAAAACTGTTCTGTTTAACCCAAAAATAACTTCGTAAATTTGTGGTTTTACACCAAAATCACCCTTTCATCATAAATGTAAAAAAATAAGGAAATGTTGAGATAGAATTATTTCAACATTCGTGAATTTTTGCTCTAGCCCTTAAATAAGCAGAGCTGATTCGACGCTCCTCGATATATGATGCAAAAAGCCCCCAGAGCAGCAAAGTGTATTCGAGGCCCCTCGATGTTTGAGACATAGAGTCATCAAAGCAGTAAGGCGTACTGAAGGCTCCCAGCTGGCTGTAAAAAATTTTATTAATTAAAAGTACATGATTGGCCCCAACAACAATTTTGTGTATAGGTGACCTTGAACCCAGTGACCTTGAGCTCATAAAATCCAGAAAAATCACAAAACATCGAAAATCTAACAAAATATTAGGGGAAAATTGTATTATTGACACTGAAAACTATGTTGGATTTCCATGATCTTGACCCCAATTACCTTGAAATAAAAAAATTGAAAAAATTGCAAAACAATCGAAAAAAATTGTAAAAATTGGGTACAAATACATTATTGACACTGAGCATAACGTTGGATTTTCCTAACCTTCAAGGTGAATGTGACTTTAAACCCGAAAATTTGAGATCAATAGCAGAAAATTCTTTATAAAAGTAAAAAAACGGAGATAAATTAAAATTTCTAAATATTTTATAAACAACGTTTAATACAGAAAATTTTAAATTTCAAGAAATTTATGAGTATTTTTTTAAAATTATATAAAACATATTGAAGAAGTCCAGACTTCGATCCTCGTATGTGATGACAGAGTACAGTAGTAGTAGCATTTGAATGAGTCTGGCATAAAGGCATCTGGAACGAGAGTAAAGTGGCAACCACTGCCATTTAGAAATTTTTTCCCCTTCAAAATGTTCCTTTTTTCCCTCGAAATCGACAATCTATCGCTTAAAATTTCCCTTTTCCCCTTAAAATGTCCTATTTCCCCCAAAAAGCACCGATTCCCTAATTGGAAAAGAACGATCCCATTATTTTCAAAAATGATCCATTGGTATGATTTGGGGTTACTTTTTTTTACCTTTGACATTGACCTTCGACCTTGACCGTGGATAAACTTCAAGACAAAAAATTCCAAAGAAATTAAAACAAATCGTAAAAAAATTAGAATCGGAAAAAATTTAACATCAATGAATTTGGTATTTTTTGGACAATTGTTACTATTTTTTGGGTTCAAGGTCATACAAGGTCATGGGTTCAAGATGAAAGGTCAAGTTTAAGGTCACTTAGATTTAATATTGTGGTCGGGTGCTGTCATATCATGGTGGCTGGTCGTTCCATTTCCCCATCTCCTCTAAAGAAGAACAGATGTAATTTTATTCTTACAAAATTCCTTAAATATTTTTTTANCGTTCCATTTCCCCATCTCCTCTAAAGAAGAACAGATGTAATTTTATTCTTACAAAATTCCTTAAATATTTTTTTTAATTAAATTTTTTGTATTCTTAATAAGTTTTAGCAAAATTTATAATTTTTTCGGAAATTTTTAAAACAATTTCGCAATTTTTTTGGGTTAAAGGTCATTCAAGGTCAAGGTCACTTGGATCCAAGATGTTGCTGGCATTATGTCAGTGTAATTTTTCTTCAAATTTAAATTGTTTTCGTTTTTTTCAAATTTTTTGGGTTCAAGGTCATTGAAGGTCATGGGCAATGGTTCAAGGTAAAGGATATGATTTAATGTCAGTAACATAATATGCTCGCCTTCTTTTATGAATTTATTCGATTTTCACCATTTTTTTTTTTTCCAGTTTTTGTTTTCGATGTCATTGGGGACAAGGTCGCTGGCATTTAACATGGTGGTCGGAGTCATCGATGTAATATCAAACACATATTTTTCCACAAAAAGTAAATAAAAAATCTTACCAAATTTCTAGCAACTGTACGACCCAGCGATTTACTGGATAGTTTAAATCAAGCATTTCGGCTGTCCATACTAAAAACCTATGCCAAACAACCGGGCTAACAAACCATCAAGGCCAACTGGACATACCAAATGCTAAAACCGACCAACTTCGATCTATCCCAATCCTTCGATCAATCCCAATCCTCCAATCAATTCCAATCCTAAGCAATCCTCCTCCACAATCCACAGCAATTCACGACAATCCTTCGATCAATGCCAATATTTTGATCAAACCCAATCTCTCGATCAAACCCAATCTCTCAATCAATCTCATTTCTCTGATCAATCCAGTCCTTCGATCGATCCTTCGATCAACTCTTCTGTTTGTCTGCCACCAATATGTATAGAAATTACATTCGTTCACCAACTATCTCCAAATTTGTACACGATGATATAATTAATGTTTTGTATGTATAGTCACCTATCCATGCATTTTTTATACTTAAGTCGTTATTATCATTCTATATATAAAGATTTTTCCATTAATAGTCTAGTGCTCATAGCACCACTTTAAAGTAGCGAGGGATAACCACAGACAAAAACAGAGAAAACCCAATTATTTTATTATTATAATTTTTGTTATTTTGTTATTACAATTTCAGAAGAAAGCGTTTCATCACATCATGCGATACATTCCCGATCCTTCAGATAACTAATGTTTGAAGATATCTTGTTAATGTGTGTGAGATACCCAAGTTTTTGAAGGTCAATCAGATATCTTAGTCCATCAACAAGTTCGTTCGGGGCTTCGGGAAGCAGGTAGCCAGTATTCTCGGCGTCTTCTGCCTTCTTCATGTCGCTTTTTGGAGCAAATGTGTTGGATGGGTGTGTCAGTGCATCGAGAAAATCGCTATCATCGTCTTCAGCATTATCACTGTCTTTATGTTCATTTTCATAAATAATCTCTTCATGGTCATCTTCACCTCCTGTTTTGTATACTATATTAAATTTGCTTTTTTTTGTAGCAGGAGTTGTATGCTCATCAGTATTTAGAGCCGACGACAGTTTAGTTTAAAGTTCGTCGACTTTACGCGAATTTCTTTCAAGTGTACATTCAACACAAACCGACTCTACTACACTCATTCCGTCTTTATCATTAACTGTATCATCATAATCGCCTGTCGAATCGATACCCATCGATGCAGTGAGAGGCATTGCCAGCTAAACTTGCTGACTCCCAGTAGACGAATCCTTACAGATCTCGGTATGTTCTTTCAATGTATCGCATTGTACAAACTGCATGGGACCAATGTCATAATGCTTCATCGCACGAAAAGGGATCTTCGTACAGGTCACACATGCCGATGAGCAATTTGACCAAAGGTGAAAACTCGATCTTAGAACCGGCACTGGAGACAACCAGTTAGCGATGACGCAGGTCGTGGCTCCATGATCGTTGAGGTCAAAGGCAGGTATTCGTGTTCGCAATTCATCTTCGTGGTATAACGAGAGAGCGCTTCCAAATCGATGTTCACCTCATGGTGTCATAATATCAGCTGTCATTTTTCCTATATAAATGCGGTTCTTCTTAGAGTAAAGAGCCTAGCTTGATCACAGAAAAGGTATTTCACCATAAAATTTGTATGTAAAAAATATGGGAGCACTGAGAAACCACATACTCGTTCATCCCAGAAGAAAACACACAGATAATTTTGTATATATAAATATAGAAATATAACATTTTTTAAATAAATTTTATGCATAAGTATGTAAATAAAATAATATTTTTAATAAATTTTATACAAAATTATGTATTTATAAATATTTGAATATAAAATTATTTTTAATTTCTATGTTTGTATATACATATTCCTACAAGTATATTTAAATAGTGTATTGTTATATAAGTATCTGTGGGTTATTGGATTTTTTGGGTTCAAGGTTATCCAAGGCCACAGGTACAGGGTCAAGGTCACAAGTCAAGGTCAAAGGTCAAGTGCATCCAATATGTTAGTCGGGTGATGCCACAACATGGTAGCCAGCCGGCTGACGTCTGGCTCCTACTCCTGGATCCTTAATGCCAGACTCGGCAAAATCATTCTACTACTGGCAAAAAATAATCAAGTACCATATCAGCCAACCATATCATTCAAACATACCAAACGACCATATTAACCGAACATACAAACCGACCATACCAGCCAACCATATGAAACAATCACACCAGCAGACAATATATCCCGACTATATGAGCCAATAGTAGGAACCTACCATGCTTGTAANCACAACATGGTAGCCAGCCGGCTGACGTCTGGCTCCTACTCCTGGATCCTTAATGCCAGACTCGGCAAAATCATTGTACTACTGGCAAAAAATAATCAAGTACCATATCAGCCAACCATATCATTCAAACATACCAAACGACCATATTAACCGAACATACAAACCGACCATACCAGCCAATCATATGAAACAATCACACCAGCAGACAATATATCCCGACTATATGAGCCAATAGTAGGAACCTACCATGCTTGTAATGATACAAACCGATCATTCCAGCCAGTTTTATGAACCCATCATACCAGTTAACCATACCAGCAAATCAAAGAAAAAGACCATACCAAATAGCCATACCAACTGACAAGTCTAATGACCATCAAGACCAGCTAACTTTACCAGCCAGTGATATCAAGCAACCAACACACATGTCCATAAGAAATGACCATACCAACTAACCATACGAACCAACCACACTAGCCGAATACGAATAACCATACCAGTCGACCATATGAATCAACCACACCAGCCGATCATACCGACCGACCATACTAACAAACCACACGGGACAACCATACAAACCGAAAATACCCGCCAGCCCTACGAACCGACTATACAAGGTAACCATATAAACTGTCTATAAGAGGCAATCATACAAACAAAATATACGAGCCAACATACAAACGAACAATACCAACCAAAAATATGAACAGACCATAATATCCTACCATTCCAGCAAAACACATGAATCCATCATATAAGAAAACCATTCCTAACGACCAAACCGACCGACCAGACCAATAAAAACTGACCAACCATCAGTACTGATCATTCGTACAGACTGTTCACATCAGGCGACGATACCAAACACCCATATCAACCAACAAATTCAACCGACCAGCAAGGGCAACTAGACATCTCAATGGACTATACAAACTATAGAAATCAAAAATACATGTCAACCATACTAACCATTCATACTAGGAAATTATGCAATTGGCCATAAAAGCCAGCCATACAAATCCACAATTTGTCGCTACTCGGCCACCTGAGTTATACAGGGGGTGGCCAGTAGTTCATTTATTTAAATTCTATTGGTGCAGACTAAGGGCACCTGAGGATGTTGCTTTAGGGGTAAACAAATACTCGTATTCTCAGTTATTTAACACACCAGGATTTTGTTGATCAGAAGGTCACATAGTTATTACACACCCTGGCGAGACTGAGACCCCCTCTAGTCGTAAGCCTGAAGGGCTGTTGGGCTGAATACTATGCGTCGGGGAAGGTTTGTTGAAGGGAGACGTTTCTCTACTTATCTCTGACTGCGGCTTTTGGTGAGTTGTCGTCGTTGGTAGCAAGGCCTGGTGAGTTGGGTGGCCCTGGTTCAAGCCCTCGGACTGGCTCTCGTTGGCATGCTGTACTCGGCTGGCTCCTTCCTGCGGCTTAGACTGACTCTCTCGGAAGTCCAGGATTGGTTTCCCGGAACTTGTGCTTTCTCTGCGACCTCGGCTCGCGTCCCCGTCCTCTCCGCTTCACGCTGCTCGACTGACGGTGAACACCTCACTACAACTGCTCCCGAAACCTGGCTGCTCCTGAATTTAACCCGTCTCTCTATATATTCAAATTGGCTGTCAGCGATTTGTGTCGACAGAAACAGGGACTTCCCCGGCGTAACTCGCACGTTTTTTTTGTATAGGATTTCGGTCTCGTCAGCGACTCGCTCGCTCAAACTAGGACAGGAGGGAGGGGTGCGGCAAGCATCTCGGGGGTTCCCAGCAGCTGTGTCTGCACTATTCTCGGCCGGGGGTTACCCTGTTTCCTTCGCAGAGGGCTTATATCAGCTAATTTTCGGGACTTTCCCTTTTTCCTTCCGCTGCGGTTCATCCCAGCATATTTTTATATATCGGGACTTATTTCTCAGGGTGTGAATACAGCGCAATTCCTATCCTCTGTACCCGCCACGCGTCAAATTCCATCCTAAAATACGAACATACTATACCAGCCAACCATACCAACTAGCCATACCAACCAACTGTATCATCCTACCAGCTGATCATATGAACCATTCGTACTGGTAAACTATACAAACCAACTATACAAGTCAACCATACGAATCGCCCATACCACATAACCATGTGAACTGTCCATTTGAGGGAACCATACGAGCCAACCATACATACCAACAATACCAGCCAAAAATACGAACNACCATGTGAACTGTCCATTTGAGGGAACCATACGAGCCAACCATACATACCAACAATACCAGCCAAAAATACGAACAGACAATGCCAGTCATCATTCCAGAAAACCATACGAAACGACCGTACCAGCTGACCAGTCTAAATACCGTTAAGCCCAAGCCAAATATATCAACCGATCATGCCAACCAGACCAATCCCACACACCGACCATACCATCCAACCATACCGAAGTACAATACCAACAAATCAGGCCAACCATACAACCCAACCAGACTGCCTAACTAACACACCAGCCATGCTGGCCTACCATGAAATCTGAATTTACTCAAGACTGACCACCCAGGACTAAGTCAACCCAATACCCGCTCCTGCCGAGACCGACTCCTTCCAAACAGCCCACCAGACCAATTAGCAAGGACAACTGACCATATCAGCCACCCATACCAACAGACGATGTCGACCAATCTCGAAACATGTCGCCTGATACGAATCTCATTATTGACTTTTCCACACGAAACTTTGCAAAACCCTTCCTCCATCGTGACATGGCTTGCGATGGGCAATGAGGAAACCATAATATTTTGTAAAAGTGATGCAAAGAAGCATTCNCCTCCATCGTGACATGGCTTGCGATGGGCAATGAGGAAACCATAATATTTTGTAAAAGTGATGCAAAGAAGCATTTTTAGAAAATGTCGTGTGTCCTGACGGTGTGACAAGATGGCCCAGGTAATTTTTCCTTTCATGTGACTAGAGTCGGTTGGCTGATGGAAGAAGAACTCCACCAAAAAAAATANTCCTCCATCGTGACATGGCTTGCGATGGGCAATGAGGAAACCATAATATTTTGTAAAAGTGATGCAAAGAAGCATTCTTAGAAAATGTCGTGTGCCCTGACGGTGTGACAAGATGGCCCAGGTAATTTTTCCTTTCATGTGACTAGAGTCGGTTGGCTGATGGAAGAAGAACTCCACCAAAAAAAATATTAAACCCCAAGGATGAAGACGGAATTTATTCCATAACCAATATTTAACATCAATTTGTACTCCTCTCTCCAATGAATAATATTCTTATATGATCGGTTGAATGTCCGTCTGTATGTCTTTCCTAATATCTGTTTAGCTACAAAACCGATTGTAATATAATTATTTAGGAGTATGGCACTACTAACGATAGTACCAAAGCAACCTTTTATAAAATTGCATCTTCTGTGTTTACAAAACTCTGAAAATACAAACTTATAATTCATGAGCGTACTTGTATCAATCCCGATGTGACATTCCGCGATACATCAATCTGCGGGTATTGTGTTTGTGGCAATGTAATGTGAAGTAATTATAAACACAGTGTTACAATTATTTATCCCAATGTTCACAATGTGGTGATAATGACCTTCTTCTGCATACACTAAGAGCGAGATTTAAATTGTTTAAGTATATTTGTATAAAATATTCAGAGATTAATAATTACTAAATAACATGTATTTTTCCATTGTTATAACCAAATACACAAACACTTTGAACATATACCGGACATGTCATGTGTTTCTGCAAGAAAGCCTGGCTATGCTGTCATGTCTTACCAACTGGCCACTTCTCTTCAGTAACGCATTTAATTGTTTTAACGTTACGATGCCAACATAATGTACTCCGAGATTTTACATAGACGAGGAAAATCTTCAAGCTGTTAACAGTTGAGTAGATCTGGAAGTGTAATAGTTTACAATGTCGATAGCATTATTGAACAATACTTTATGAATGTGTTTACGCCGTATGCCAGCTTGAATATTTAATCAGTATATAATCGATATTTTTAAAAGATTTTATAGTTGTATTGGCTGGTATTTATTAATTCTTTACTTAATGTTGAATGGTAGTTAAGACGCCAAACAATATGGGAACGTTCACAGTATATTCCAAAGTCTGACAAGAAGGCGAAAAATATTCAGTTGGGAATATATATTTTTAATTTATGTCGTATGCAAAGTCGTACAGGAATATGACAGTATTATGAGTAGAACACTTTCGACATTGTATCAAACTGTTGGTAATTAAATTTATCAATCGCAGCTAAAATCTTAAATTCACCACTTCAGAACGAACAAGTTATATCGAAATCCTGCAGTTGTTTGAGCAGTGATAAGTACGCCTATATTGGGAATGTTATTTTCAAATANATATAAGTCAATTATGCCAAACTGCTCGAATTTAAGAATACAATTTATTTTTCAGCAATACCGGGGTATGCTATGGACTATCAATACATATATTGTAAGGAAATTGGCACTTCTTAGGAAAAACACGTATTTTAAATTATTTATGCGTAATAACACTTTTATTTACGAGCGTATATAAAAAAAGGTGTATATATCTATAAAATTGAGTCTCGTTCAACCTAATTTGGTGGAACCAAGGGTAATTGGGTTAAACGAAAATGGAATTAAACTGGAAACATAGGTACTTGACATTGCGACGATGGCGACCACAACTCTCCGTTTTACAAGACGTTTAATAAGCTCCAGCATAATCAGCCATTCACGCAACTACATTATTTAAACTGCGTCTCATAGCACTCTCGTCCAAGGACGGGTCAACTGTCGATTTTAGCTCATATTACAATTTAAATTATCTCTAGCAGGTGTCAACCCGACGATATTCTTCACAGGCGTAGAATAAAAGCTGGTGTAACAACTTATACAAACTAGCATCTTAATTAAAAAAAAACTGAATTGCAAGGAGGGGTAATCAAGGGAGGGAAATGAGAGGATAAAACAGGAAGGGAGTCGAGTCGGCCAAGGAGCAGGCCGCCTTACAGAGAAACTTATTACGTATTATGTAAAGTAAGGTATTATGTAAAGTATTGTATGCTGCACCGAGTATATGCAGCACAGGAGGCACCGAGGATAGAGTGCCGCCACGGAGGAAGCGCTGCTACACGGTGCGTCGTGTGAGCATCTTAGCAGCGCAGTGGCGGCACGCAGGCAGCCGGCCCCGGAGAGCCAATGGACGGTCAGTTGTTGAGTGGGAGCTGGGCAAGCTAGTCGAGTGTGTTATGTCGGAGTCCGCCAGCCGGCGCGAGAACAGCGGTTCTATGCCTCGGTGCCTCGCGACACGCAGATATTGTAACACGTGTGTACACGTGACGGACAAAATGAAACATTAGGTGGTGTACATTCCTTGTATGTGAAACGAGCACTTACAATTACATACATGTTGAAGGGACTGCCATATTTTAAAGGAAACAGGATATTTTTTCTAAACGTAAACTTTCATAATTACTGTGCCTAGAAATGAGAAAATCAAAATGTAAAATATTATTTCAAAATGAAAAAAGTGATTTCATTATCACAATTATGCATAACGGACATCTCCCAAGGAAGTAATCAGTCCATAAAATACGGACTTATTGTACCTACATGTTTTCGTTTTTCATTATTTTTTTGCAAGAGTACCGGCTATTTTTATTATTNAAATACGGACTTATTGTACCTACATGTTTTCGTTTTTCATTATTTTTTTGCAAGAGTACCGGCTATTTTTATTATTTACATATATACAGTATTTAAATTTTGATTTAAAACTATTATTATTATTACTGAATATCCAAGGTTTTTCCAAAAAATAATGGTTTATAATTCAGAATATAAATCAAATGTAGCATCTGCAAAATGGTAAATACATAACTTAAATTTTCACTGTGAGAAGATTTGGTTAATCCTGAAATTTGCAAATTCGCGATAAGGTTAATCAAAATTCTAGTCTATGCAAATATATCTTGATCGAATNGGTTAATCCTGAAATTTGCAAATTCGCGATAAGGTTAATCAAAATTCTAGTCTATGCAAATATATCTTGATCGAATCATGAACCAAGTGATGGGTTCCATCGCACTGGTAATTTTACATATGGTTACGGAAGTATACCAAATGGACAACAAGTAGATCTTAACCCTTTCAGTCAAAAATAAATATAAAATGTTAGGCGTTGCAACAGACATATATTTTGTTCGGAACTGTACTGCTATCCAGACGATGCTTCTTCTTACATCTGGACCAATATTAATCTATCTGTGCTTTATGTTTCTGGCAGTAGTGGTATACGAGGCTAGGGAACATAGTCTCAGCAGCGAATGATGTCTCCCACACGTAGGGAACCTATCTCACTGGACGGTATGTTCTGATGTGTACAGTGCACGCCATTCAAGCCACTTCATATGCAACGTCCCAGATAGACNTCTCACTGGACGGTATGTTCTGATGTGTACAGTGCACGCCATTCAAGCCACTTCATATGCAACGTCCCAGATAGACGACACTGTCACTCAAAGGGTTAAAGCAGTCAACAAATTGTGCTTCGTTAACCCCTAACAGTGTATTTCTCCAGACCGGGAATATTCACAATTGCGTTGGCCTGTAGGCTATCCCGCAGAGCAAAATTTTTCAGCGAATATATCTTTAAAGGTGCTGCTCACCAATAAATTTATTATTTTATATTTTTACTAAATACCGTTCAACTTGTAGACATCGATTGTAAGTACTCTTTCCTAGCATAATAAATTGCAGTTCGCAAAAATCGAAGTCGAGCGTTTTTTTAGAATAGTAAATTACAAATCAAATAAAACTAAAATATTTACTNGCAGTTCGCAAAAATCGAAGTCGAGCGTTTTTTTAGAATAGTAAATTACAAATCAAATAAAACTAAAATATTTACTAAAACGTTCACGAGAGTGACTGAAATGTCGTGTCTTAATTCAGTTTAAGGCAGGCTAAACAAAATTTATTTTACAAAAAAAGACATAGACTCCTACAAATCAAAACTACGCCAAAATTTCTTTATTTTAAAGAATTTCGAAATATTTTTTACCGTTATTTTAAAGATTTCTTGAAGTAACTTATGTTTTTTTTGTGAGAGTAATATAATTACAGTAAGTGAGCTAATTTTTTTTTCTTTGGCTTTGTGAATGTACCGGGAANTTTTTTTTGTGAGAGTAATATAATTACAGTAAGTGAGCTAATTTTTTTTTCTTTGGCTTTGTGAATGTACCGGGAACATTCTTATATAACGCAGTCTCTTTTAATACTTACAACGATCGCCCTTTGACTTGAAAGATCTATAGAAGGTATTCCACTAAAATTGAAAAGTGTAACGTAATTTTTTTACCACTGACTAGACTCGAATCGAAAATACAGGTTGGGATATAAATGTGAAGTTAGTGTTCTTAATTACCTGAAGACTAAACTGCACAGTGCTGTGCAAACTGTAGCTTGAGATGTTTGTCCGCTGCCTGCTGCCTCAGTGNTTACCTGAAGACTAAACTGCACAGTGCTGTGCAAACTGTAGCTTGAGATGTTTGTCCGCTGCCTGCTGCCTCAGTCTCGCCCAGAACAAGTGGCACGGCATTCCGTCCTGGTTGACTTGCAAGTTTGCTAGTTATTAACAGTCCTGCAGGACGTGTATGACTCGAGACTTCTGACGACACGACTTCCGCGCAGTTTAGACCTCTATATTCTGCNGCAGTTCGCAAAAATCGAAGTCGAGCGTTTTTTTAGAATAGTAAATTACAAATCAAATAAAACTAAAATATTTACAAAAACGTTCACGAGAGTGACTGAAATGTCGTGTCTTACTTCAGTTTAAGGCAGGCTAAACAAAATTTATTTTACAAAAAAAGACATAGACTGCTACAAATCAAAACTACGCCAAAATTTCTTTATTTTAAGGAATTTCGAAATATTTTTTTACCGTTATTTTAAAGATTTCTAGAAGTAACTTATGTTTTTTTTTGTGAGAGTAATATAATTACAGTAAGTGAGCTAATTTTTTTTTCTTTGGCTTTGTGAATGTACCGGGAACATTCTTATATAACGCAGTCTCTTTTAATACTTACAACGATCGCCCTTTGACTTGAAAGATCTATAGAAGGTATTCCACTAAAATTGAAAAGTGTAACGTAATTTTTTTACCACTGACTAGACTCGAATCGAAAATACAGGCTGGGATATAAATGTGAAGTTAGTGTTCTTAATTACCTGAAGACTAAACTGCACAGTGCTGTGCAAACTGTAGCTTGAGATGTTTGTCCGCTGCCTGCTGCCTCAGTGGGTAGTCAGTCTCGCCCAGAACAAGTGGCACGGCATTCCGTCCTGGTTGACTTGCAAGTTTGCTAGTTATTCACAGTCCTGCAGGACGTGTATGACTCGAGACTTCTGACGACACGACTTCCGCGCAGTTTAGACCTCTATATTCTGCGTGCACTCCTGCAGTTTTCCACTGGTCGTGTGTCTTTGTATGACGAGAGTGTCTCTCTCTCTCTCACTTGCCAATCACAATTACGCTTCTCCAGTACCCACTTAAACATCAGACAGTAAGGACGCTTAAAAAAAATTAATCACCCAATCACCGCAGATGATCTAAGCTAAAATGTTTGAATCAATAAGTATTCATGAAACCTTTTTGTGGATATCAGCTGTCTGCAATCGCCACTGTGATCGTCGTGGTATGTCACTAATGCAGGAACAAAAGGAAAGCCAACTGCGAGAAATCCTTTGATTATGTAAAATTTTTCATTCTTATTTAATACCGCAGTTCTCTATGCACAGGAAGCCGTGGTGGTGTAGTGGTTAGAATACTCACCTCCCACCACGGTGAACCCAGTACGGGCTCGATCCCCGGCGGGGAATTGTGCCGGACGATGCCGCTGGCCGGCGGGTTATCTCAGGGACCTGCCGTTTTCTCTGCCCTTGCATTCCAGCGCTGCTACATACTCATCTCGCTTCACACTCATCTGCTCTCAAGACCTCGATGTTAAGAGCCGCCCAAATCTCTTCACTCATTCACTCGTGGTTCCCAGGCAGACGAGAAGTCAAGTGACAATTCAGTTACAGAAGTTGATCTAAACACTTCAGCAGTGTTTTAAAATACAAGCAGCTACAAAATATTTTCGAAAAATTCAGGTGTCCCTAATTACTGATCATTTGTAATTTTCGGTAATGTAACACAATAAGTTTGCCACATTTAAGAAAAGTTAATAACCAACACCTCCGTAAAAGAAGTATCTGTAAATATTGATTGACATTACCGGTATTTTTCGTTATTTAAAGGATTCAACTTAAACAATAATGAAAGTTATTTACGACGTTACAATACCAACTCTTGAAACGCAAGGATGTTTAAGAGAACAGAAAGGCAAAATATTCATCAGTCAATTTTGTGTAAAATTTTCAGACTGTGCAAATAATATAAAAAAAGAAAAAAAAAGAAAATAGCCACAATTTTTTTTGCTAACATATCATTTAAAAAGTACTACTTACAGAATCTACAATTTTCGGTTTTAAAACGGCACCAATCTAGACTTCACATATATTTACGCACTAGAGCAGAAGTCGCTTGTACATTGGTTGCTGCCACAGCCAGAGCTCATTCTCATGTTCAGCTCGTCCACACGGAATTAAGCCACCTGGGTGCTGAATGTGAACTACTGGTTCACACTTCTCCAGGCCGTGTCTGATGTGCGGAGGCTAAAGTGCCAGGTCAACATTTGTGAATATTGAAATGATTAATGTTGCCTGCAGTATTTTTAACTCATATAAGTGTGAGAATAAGCAAATTTGTTAAATATTTACTTTTAAAATATTGCCACAGTTTTAGTTGGCCGACGCATGTATCATGTGGCCAGACCCATGGTTGTGTTTATTTAACATATGGCGGAAGAATATACAGTGTTCGTACAATCAGATCTTAAGCAGGGGTTTCAAAAGTGCCCAGTTTAATGTAATTAGCTTAACGTCTATGGAACCAAGCTTGCCGACATATTCTATCGCGAAATTATGTTGTGTGTATCTATACCTAGGGACACTAAATTTTCGCGGAAAGCGATTCCTTCTGGTTGTATTTCCAAACACGTTAGATCACGTTCTCTATCGCGATTGTATGGTTCTGCTTACCACGCGTCAGAGGCGCCTAGCCGCGAATTACGGATGTTCTCTACTGGAGTAACTTGTCTTAGAATGGTTCAGTCAGGCAAGAAACGTCCTGTGCTCAAGATGCGCAGCCGATAGTCCTAGAAGAGTTGCAGCCATGCACGTGGGGTATTGAAATATAGTCTTCATGGAACTGCTTCCCGCGGAAATATTTACGCAGGGGCTAGACTTCAATATCCTAATTTGACACTCGCACCTTGCTTTTGGCTATTAACCGCGTGTCTTTGTGAAAAGACAGTCTGTTACGCGAGTGAGCCAATCAGAATTAAGTTTCTCCGATAACTGGCCGTCCGTGATTGGCGGACGGGCAGGTAAGACGCGTGTCAATTCAAACAATCCAATCACGGACACGAGCTCAAGAGCTTTGGAGCACAACATGTCCTGAAAGGTTTTCGCGAAAAACAGATGAACCTATACCTAGTTATACCATTTCATAGCTTTTATTACTGGGTGATGCATGTTCGGCACGACTAAATTGTTCCTACACTAACCACAATAACGTTCATTGCTAGAGACGCATTAGAAGTTTCATTGGCCAAAATAAATCAAGAAATAGCTTGAAACTCACGCACCAGTGATAGCTAGCAACTAGAATGGTGCAAAATTCACGTTACAGAAGGGCAGCACGCTCTAACTTACAGTTCTGCTTGTTGGCTCCTGACGCAGTGAGTACCTTTATTCTCTTCTGACTATTTTGCGCGTGATTGGGCCAGCTCATTATTTACTGTTTGTTACTTGCTGCGAGTCGTAAAATGCACGTAATTCAAATTGTACTCCAGTAATAAAACCAAAGTAAACAGAAAACATGTGCAGCCCAGTGCGTCCCCGAATAGAAAAGCTGATATCGCAGGTCCCTACCAATAAGGAAAGAAACAATTCTGGCATATTCGGTACACGCGTAAAAAACAGGGTACGTGGAAATACAGATGTGACGTAGTGGCGTGTGTTGAGAACTGCAGCCACACACACCAGTAGCATGGCCTCACTGGCCAGCTATATGGCGGAACGTCGTTCAACAACCAACTCCTGCAGACTAACTTACCAACGGCAGCTCTACCAATAGGGAATATTCAATGACGTGCAACAGCCAATCAGAACAAAGGCCGGCAGCTACAGCTTGTCGCTGCCAGGGAACGACCGAGTTCACGTACATCAAAGAAACCACCCCTTCATTTCGCCTCTGTAGACTTACCTATTGTGTGTCGGAGACTAAGAATGAGTCAACCTTTTCTATCATTGATCTTCGTCGTCACGATATCACTTCCCTCAAATAAAATGTAAATGTTTTATAATTTTCTCATTATCACATGTCAAAATTAAAAATTTTTGATTTATGAAGCCAACTAATAAGTAACTCAAAACTCTTTTAATTAAAAAATTATTCAGGGGAGTATAGGCATTTCCCTATTTAATTTTATGAAAGGCTTATCAAAATAAATTCTGTAAAATCTCTTGGAAGTTACATATTAAAAATTCTAAAAAAAATTCCCTTATATTCAACGAAATTATTTTTATACGAAACATTTCCCCTGAAAGATTACTCAGATATTTGGATGCAGGTGTTAGCAACTACCCGCAAAGCAAAATATTATATTTCTGTGAGTTAATTTTTGATGTAGGTGTTTACACGCTAAGCCCGAATTAGTGATATCAATCACTGAAATAACATTCACTGAAAGTCAGTTGATAAGCTACTGCTGATTGAAGAATCAAGCAAATTAACTTCGAATAAGTGACTTATAGCAGTGGAATTCTTGACATTCAGTGGGAATCATAAGTAAATTAAACAAATAAATTCAGCCACCATATTAATTTGTTATCTGGCACTGGTTATAAGTCGCTCAATTTTGAATGTTTTCTCTGATTTGGCTTAACTCTCACTGTTTCAAGTTAAGATTGTAGGAGACAGCAATGTCTTTATAATAAATACAATTATTTTATTTCTCAGTAATGATATTTATAAATACAACNGATTGTAGGAGACAGCAATGTCTTTATAATAAATACAATTATTTTATTTCTCAGTAATGATATTTATAAATACAACGTGTGTAAATGTAAGTGAGCTTGCCACAGAAATTAAATAATAAATTGTTTGCGATGCAGTAGCTTTAACACTACGAGTACCGTGCATACATTTGCTGACGACAAGCTAGAAGTTAGTCGACTATATCTACGACTGCATGACCATCAGTTTTNACGAGTACCGTGCATACATTTGCTGACGACAAGCTAGAAGTTAGTCGACTATATCTACGACTGCATGACCATCAGTTTTACTGGTCTCTGCATTCCTACTCACCAGCATCCTATTATTCACACAACAACAAACACTCTTTCTATACTGAAGAACATTCGTTATTGGGCGGCTCTCTGCCTATATCATACCGAGTTGAAAGCGTTCCTATTAAATGTTCTTTCATTCTTAGAATAACATACAATACCTCCTGTTCGTTGAAGTAATTTACACTCTGGGTGTTGTTGACGCAGTGTATTACGTTGCATAGAACGTTACGAAAATGGCTAGCTAAGTAACATTTCTTCGCACGTGATGTAACGGCGAACTCCATACATGTCAGTTACATTCTGGTGACGCCGTTTTGCGTCGGCAGCACTCAAAATGTTTAGGTAGCGGGGGAAATCTATCAACACTTAAAGTAATAACTCACATCTACAGGTTTATGGAAGCCAGTATAGGTTAGTGCCTACAAACAATCAAAGAAAAATTGAATATGCGACTACAGGATACTGAAGCATGTACATAAATCTTTCCGCGGAAAGCAGGTGGCTCCACTGATTGGCCAGTCTGTACCAGTCTCCTGACTTTCAGTGACTAGCACTTCACTACAGCCTGCTACCCGAGCCTGCATGCAAGCTGTTATGGAGGTTTCTTTGGAATAACCTGACAACGATACTTCTTGCCACACAAGTAAAGACGAGTGCATTTTTTCCGAGTTTACTTCTGCAACTGTGGTTCAGGAACAATCTTCACTCGCGACTTCAGCGTTGCGCGTTTTTTCACACAGACTAATCGATTTGTTGTTATAAATGTAACTTTCGTGGTAATAAACACGAAAGTTTACCATAAATTTTCACACAATACTGTTTTAGAGTCAGCAAACATTTTCGTGGTTTTTTTTACTATTGATTTGTGTTTAGTAGTCTTACGCTTTCTCAAAATATAATTAATAAAATAATCCTACCGCGCTCTCTCTTTCTCTGAGTGGCTAAACTTTCTACCTTTTAGTAAATCATCCAACGAAAATTGCACACGAGAAATTACGATAACGTCCATGAAAACGGTCACCAGATGGCCAAATTTTGCATAGAACCATTCATACAAGGAGCCATGCAGTCTAGAATGGAGTCGTCCGATGAATCTTCCATCGTAGCATACAGGCTTAACTGACGAAGATAAAGACTGTTCACGGTTGGTTGAGCGCTTTTGAAAACCCTGCCCAGGGTCTGCGTTCCTTCTCACTTTGTATCCTTCTGCAATATGTAAGATTAACGTAGTTGTGGGCCTGGTCACTAAGTCCACGAGCATTCCAAGAGGAACTGTCAAATATACAGTTATCAAAACGTGTTACTGATAAACAAATGCATGCCCTAATGTGTATTAAACAAGAAATATTAAAATAATTAACCGTATATTAAAACTTCACACTCGCAATATAAAGTTATGTCTCAAAGCTATTTTTATTAATTCTATGCCAATTTTACCCTTTTAGAGCCACTTTGATTTTCTATTTCAGGTGTTGCAGACAAGGAATTTTATAATGCGTGCTGTACTTAATTTGACACATCACTTGTTTTTTTCCTCCACAAATGTGCTTTAGGCTTGGTGTTCGGCTATAGTAATACGAGCCAATCATAACCGAGACCGGTAAAACTGTTTATGAATGAGTACATCACAGGGGATGTTATTGGTTAATGAGCCTCTCAGTGTACAATAGCGCCCATGTGCGTTATGTACACAATTGTGTGCACTGGGTCTGAGTGGGTTTGCTGGGGACCCGCGCGCTGTAGCACAGGGACAGTGTTATTTGCCAGAGGTTGAGTTGCATCGTGCTCAATTTACCGTGTACAGCCTTCATAGTTCATTCACGGTTACTTCACACTTTTCTGAAGCCCTGCTGAAGTTCTACTTCCAGGATATCCCTCCGCCTCATACAAACAAAGCTTGACCAAGTCTAGAAAATTACACCAAAGGGACTATGGAACGCATTCGAGCGCACTCACTGTAATACTAATTTGCATTAGAACTATTTCTTGCCAGGCATTACCAACAAGCATGTTTCCCCACTGTTTTATTCATATGAATGATAAATGAAATATTACATTTAGTGGATAAAATTTAATTTTGTTTAAATTGAAGTTAGGGTTCTTTTGCGAAAAAAAAACACCGCGAATAGAGTAAGCACAGATGCCGCTTCGGAGTGTATAAGTAGCCGTGTAATAGTTTCGCGGGTAGAGGAGTCGGTATGTGCTGTAGGAGACGACAAAGAGGCACCCACCTGTGGAGGCAGCGACGTCTGGCGGCGACTGCAGAGCGAGCTCACCCAGCACGTCCGTCGTCTGCCGGCGCCGAGCACTGTCTGAGGCGGTGTGCGCGCCCTGCAG
>NQII01000023.1:1003447-1063804 GCA_002778355.1 Clitarchus hookeri
CTCGCCATAGCCACAACGGGTGACACCACTACAGAGCGCTTGAAGCCCCTGTCCAAGCGTCACATTTTCCTCTTCAAATGCACTGCTCACAAGAGTTTAGCATAAATCAGGATCCAAGATGTTATATTGAATAAAAGTAGTTCACATTTCATGTTGTACTCCTAATAGCACATAAATTTAAAAAAAAAAACTACACTCTGTTATATTATCCCAGTATGAAACAAACAAAATGCATAAACTGAAAAACATAAATTAAGCATAGGAATTTCATCAGTTTCAATAAAAAAAAAGTCTTCTCAGATGCATGAACGAGCTTAAATTACGTGTTGGACCTCCAGGATTCCTGAGGCACGCTTGTATCCAACGATGCATGCCAATAACAAGTTAGTTAAGCATTTCCTGAGGCTAATTGTCCCATTCCACAATTGCTGCTGTTTTTAAGTCCTGAATGGTCAGTGGTGGTTGTGCACGGTTTGAAATCGCTTGTTTTAGGAAGGACCACACGTTCTATATGCAGTCCGCATCGCCCTGCCCAGGCTGGCTATGTGGGAATTTGTGGCAGGTGGGAAACAGCCCCAACCACCACTCGTTCTCCAGGTCGAGAGACACACGTTCCAGTCGAGGTAGGGGGTTGGGCTAACGAGTTCAATTAAATTAATTAAATTATATATGTCATAAACAAACATTTTTGTAATAAAGAAAAAACACACAAAAAACCTTTTAAAAAACACATATATACTCTCACATATATGTATATAAATTTTTAATTTTTGGAATTGATAACCTATAAATATACTTTGTTGCAGGTCGGGAAGAAGACGACTTGGGAAAGGGGGGCCCTGCTGTAATGGGTTCAGAGACTGGTACCAGGGGCCCCTCCAACTCTAAATTATTAACAAGGGTTTTCTATAACTCCACTGTCACAAACGCTGAAGCGATGAATCGTACCCCGAGGGAGACCTGTATAGGACACCTCGGGACACTAGGGACTCACCGACACACTACATGTGAAATTAACTAGCACACTTGCAAACAACAGTTCAACATGCTAGACATATATCACAACACAACATTCACTCCAGGGGGTAGGGGCTGGAGGGGAGCTTCACTCCCCCGCCGAACACAAACACGTAACTTTACTTATAATAGGCAACACCAAATAACTCGCCTAAATAAGGGCGCGCTGCCTAACCCCCACATATACACCGCCCCTGCCGCCGACCCAATGATTTGAGGAAGTGTCAGGGTGCATTTGTTTGACAAACACCTAGTGAGTTATGGGAGCTTCGGCTTCCGGTCTCACAACACTAAAAGCCAATCGGTGGCGTATGAGGGTTCGGCGGCTGCAGTCCGCGTTGGTTGAACAAGCTGGCCAGCTCATTCTCCGGACCCCACGTAGGCGCAGATAAGGGGAATGTGTTAAACTTTATGTGAGCGGCGGGGAATATGCTAAACTTTTGTAAGCAGAGTATATTTGACAATCAAATTTGAAGACGAAATCCGACAATCAAACTTTTCCTTCCAACAAATGTTATCACACAATCTTGAATGTGTTTGAAAATATATCACACTGTCAAATTTTTTTACCGGGATGATCGATCTGAATTTTTATTAGTTTTTTTTTTACATGGATTACATGTCTTTCTCGCACGCTCGGGGGATAATGCGCTCCCCCACCACTCAGTCGCCGTACGCACGCCGGACCATGCACATGTACCGATCGACGGAGCAAGGTTGCCTGCACATTATAAATACATTGTTTTATAACGTTCGCCTTATCGCTTCCGGTGGTGCGTCATCGAGTTTGAGACCAATTTCAGCGCAATTTGCAGCATTTTTATTCTTTCGCGCGCCATTGCTCCGAAAGTCCAAGTGCCACGGACGCGAGTGATATATCATTCAAAAGGGCTTGAAAGAGCCCTTCTTTCAACGTAACAGCCATATATTTACTCTGAAAATTTTCGAAGCAGCTGCTCTTTGAACTCGTGAAACAGCGTCATGCCGCGAAAGAAGGGCAAGGATCCGAGTCTAAATCCGCCACAAAACCGACAACCGCCATTAACTTCGGCAGAACAAAGTCACCGGTATAGAGAAGAGAAAAAATTAAGAGAATCGGATCACCAGGAAAGAAGTTATGGGGCTCCAAATACTAGCGTGCAGAACGAAGACGGCGCGCGCGCCGCTTCTCCGCAGCCAGGTCCCTCGGGAGTGCCACCAAAACGACCGAGGATGTCAGATATGTATTTGCGAAATCGACCACTCATGACCCCCTCTTGGTCACAATAGAACCCAACACAGGCCCTTCAGTGTTGTTACAAAAGCAACCAGCAGCGTCGTCGCGCTACTCTGGCGCAGACAAACAGTTCGCCAAGCTATTTCTAAACAATTCCTTCGGGCACGTGTGCAGTGTGTGCTATCGCCTCTGGCACGAGGATATATCGAACTATGTGTTTCATTCATTATCCAATCCCCTAACAAGACAGACGTGTAATCCATGTTCGGTAGGTGCCACAAGCGGCGATCTACCAAGGGCAAGTTTTTTTCAATGTAAGATACAGCTGTTGTGTTTCCGTACAATCCATTGCAGGAAAAATATAACGAATGTCGTAGTTTATTTTAACTTCTCTAGTAAGTTCAAATTTTATTTATCAGCGATGTCTCCTGCACAATAAAATTTAATGCCGCTTGAGTTCTTAATATTATGTGCAATTTTTACTTAACATATTATTCATGGTCAAACAGCTTTGACATAAATTAATTATCTACAAACCTATTTATTTTCCAAGAATTGTTCGTTATTTTAAAATCCCGTGACGTCAATTTTTTGCTTGAATGATTCTGATTGGCAAGGCCGGTCAAACATCAAATAAATTTTATAACCGTTCCAATATTGAAATATTTGATGGAAAATGAAGCCGTTCAACTTTTCCAAACAAATACGGCTGCGTTCATGACGTTTCGATGACGTCACAACTGTCAAACTTTATTTGACCAAACTTACTGGAATCAGTTTTGACAGCAAAATCTGACAGTGTGGCAGTGGCTTTAGGGTTGATTCACAATCAGAAAATATAATCACTGAGCATGGGACTATCTGTATAACATTCGCACCACCTGAGATATTGTGTTGTATTCATTCACAGGTGAACAATTTTGTACTATTTTTTTAGCGAATGAAATTTTGCTACGAGTCTGATGTCAGTTGTGTGTAGGTAATAATGTTTTAATGTCTTGGTTGTACTTACATACAATTAATTGATTTTTAGTAACAATAGAGTAATTTAAAATATTTGGAATTTTTCGTTTTTTTTTTAAATCTTTGCTTTTGTAATCGCAAATATGTGGATAACTTTTAAAATTTTCTGCTAGTAGACTGTCGCCTGTTCTTTATTCAAAATTTATATAATCAGACATTTTCTCGTTCATGCAGTATTTCTACGTTCCTCCATTTAAATAAACAACTTTGTCGAAAATTTTATACTCGGTTCTGATTGGCTGTCGCCCCATGCGCCTTCACAAGAAATGAAATATAACCGTTTCCTTTATACACTGTGCCACAAGCTCTCATACACACGCCCTGCTATGCACAGTTGTGAATCAATATGTTCTGAAACATGGCTATCAATTCTAGTGCACCCGACCTTTGTTCTATGGTTACTTATATGATTTAAATTGTGAACCACAAAAGAGGTTCGTCAATGTCACATGCACACATTATGCCTCCAACTCACCAATCATTTCAAACGTGATATCCTAGCTGGAGACCAACAAGATAAAAAAAAAATGTTAAATTTCACAGCAGCGATGTTAAAGGACACAAAGGGTGACGTAAAGAGATAGAAAATTTTGACTGTAAGTGTATATATATATATATATATATATATTTACGGACACTCGATTCTCATTTTTCTTTTCACTCACCGCTCAAAATGCAACTGGCCACAACGTTTTACAAGAGTATGGTAATAATTTGCATTCCCCATTATCATGCCATACTTTTAAAAACAAACATAGATTAAAAATCTGGCCCAATTAAAAAACCTATTTAATTACACTATATGTTCGAATCACTGATACAAATCAGTGAAATAATATTCACTGAAAGTATGTAAATAAGCTACTGCTGGCCAGCGATTCAAGCAAATTAACTGGGAACAAGTTATTTATAGTAAGGGAATCCTTGACACTCAGTGGGAATCACAAATAAATCAGTGAAATTCAGTCACTATATTAATTAGTTATCTGGCACTGATTATCAGTTGCTCAATTCTCACTGCGTCAAGTTTAGAGGTTAAACTGCCACTTTACAACAGTCTACATGAAGTTAAGTAACAATACATTTTATATTTAACACCAGTGGCAAGTATTAAAACCCTACAAAAAGATACATTGAAGATCCTACAGCATTATAACACGAATTTGCCTTGTTCCTACAATGTCTAGCACACACACCACATCATGAGACTTCCCGTGANGGGGGGGGCGGAGGCTGAATGGTTAGCCTGCTCGCCTCCCACCAAGGCGGACCGGGTTCAATCCCCGGCCGGGCCACTCCCAGATCTTCGCTTGTGGGAATCTCGTACCGGACGATGACGCTGGTCATCGGGTTTTCTCGGGGATCTCCCGTTTCCCCACCCCTTCATTCCGGCGCTGCTCCATACGTCAATCACCCTCGTCGGCTCTCAAGACCTTGGTTTTAAGAGCGGCCCTAATCTCTACTGTATTTTGTCAGTTATTTTACAACTCTTGATTGTTTCAGATGCCTCGTAGGAAAGGAAGGTGTAAATCGCGGAACCCAGACAATATGAAAGTTCTGTCAAGTTGTTTGAGAACGTGAAATCGGATAGAGGTTCAAATGAGAAGATGATATCCGCGCAGCGATCAGGGAGGGAATGTAGGGGAGGCAGTGTAGGGGAGGGGTCTCCCGTACGCTCGCCGCTGGAGGGTGGCAAACCACGTGGCACTGCTATACACACAGTCCGTTCACGGCTGCTTCCAACTTTTCTGAATCCCTGCTAAAGTTCTACTTCCAGGATATTTCTACGCCTAATGCAAACATCGCTTAACCAAGTCTAGAAAATTACAACAAGAGTCAACGCACCGCATTCGTGGGCACACAGTGTAATAATATTTTACTTAAAAATAATTTCTTAGTAGGCGTTACCAACGCACGTATTTTCTCGCTGTTTTTATCCACGTCGAATTTAAATGAAATATTGTAATTTATAGATAACGTACAAGTAAAAGTTAAATTTAACCGAAAATAAGTTACTTCTAATTAAAAACATGTACAGGCTTGCAATACGCGACATATTTAGGAAGCAACCAAACAGGTCACGCATAAAGTGATTTTTCAAAGGTTTTATTCAATAAGCGTGAAGAAACCGCGAACGGACTGTACCAAGTAGATAACATCGCTCTCTGCAACCGCGCTGTTGCTCGCTGTTGCTCGTACAACTAAGGAACAAGATTAAGTTTTAAAGACGTGGGCATAAATCTACATTCCAATCCTGAGAATGTATTTACGACAATGCACTTCACAGATAGGCCTACTGTTCATTTCGAATTTTTGAGACTGCTCAGTTTTGACATCGAAATACGTAATAAAATTTAATATTGTTAAGTTTTTTAATTTATTTTAATTATTTTCGTATGTAAATATGATTTATTATAAACGTAAACGTATTATATGAAAACAAGATCAAGTCTTTATATGGGTTTCAAAATAATATATCACTTACACAGCATTAACAATAATTATATTCCAATTTGTATAATTTTGAAATCATGAAAGTAGTGATACAAATCGTTACGTTTGTTGAGTTTTGTGCAGGTGCGTAGGAAGCACGTATATCAGNGGGGGGGGGGGAGTTAAGTTTGTGGACTTGCTTCTCCCCCTCGCCCATCCTTCCTATCTGCCCAGATTATTTCACTTTGCTGTTTCAGGGTAGTCTTTTCATGCTTGGCGAAAATTATTTAATTAACCTACACCACTTCGCATGTTAAGTGTTTTTATACTTGGAGCCAACGACAAAGATCCCAAATAATGGCATTTTACGTTTTTCAGATTAGCAGCGGTGGATTTGTAAATCTTTTTACACTCCCAAGCTACCATTTTTAGTTTTCGCCTTATATTTAGTTAATTTACTTGTTTGCAAGATGAATTCATTTAAACTTTAACGGAAAGAAATTTATTTTAAAATTAAATCCTGTAGTTATATATTATACTATTTGGCACCAGTGCATTACTTGCCAATTAAATAGCGTTTCAAGAAGTTACTATTGAGGCATTTATAAACGTTATTCCTTTTAACATAATAATTTTCAAAACATCAAAATATTCATACTAAAAATATATGAAGGGGAAAAAAAATACAACCATTCAATAGCACCAGGAAAGAGAGTGTTTGTGGCTATTTCATGTTTCATTTTGTATTTTTAATAACGTCTTGCGTACAGGGATGTTTATAAACTAATACAATTTTCTTCGCATTTGTTAGATTTTGCGTCCTTGCAATTTTCGCTTAGTTATAAACCCAGACTTGTGCTTGGCCGGAAGCCCCTTTAACACCAAATACAAGATATTTAATACGTATCGATGGCAACAGTACATACAATGACATATAAATGACAATAGAATACAATATTTGACAAGTGCACACTTTATAGTGTCTATGTTCTTCGTATCATATTATCAGAATTTTGCGCTATCGAAAAGAGTTCTTAATAACTACAACATCAAGTGTCACTTGTATGGCACCCATTGCGACAGTTGCTGATAATAAATAGAGCTGTTTCGCAGTCGGCAGGATTCGAACCTGCGCTCCCAGAGGGAATCTGATTTCAAGTCAGACGCCTTAACCACTCGGCCACGACTGCTTGCTACGTGCAAATATGCAAAATGTCTATATTTTAATACAGTTCAGACAAATCATTCCTGCCAACATGCCCCAATGATAGTAATCGATATATCCCTTCATATTAACGCGGTAAAAAATCGTAAAATATTTAAATTGCAGTTCTGCATATCGGAAATAATAAAGTTGTTTCACATAACATAAATAATTGTCTATCAAGTTATAAGTTTCATCATATTACAAGCAGGTAAAGTGATTGAAGAGATTTCGGCGGCTCAAAACATCGAGGTCTTCAAAGCGGATGAGGGTGAATGGGAGCCAGTATGAAGCAGCGCCGGAATGCAAGGGCGGGGGAAACGGGAGATGCTCGAGAAAACCAGCCGTCCAGCGGTATCGTTCAGCACGATTCCCCTATGCGATAATCAGGGGGCGACCTCGCCGGGAATAGAACCCAGTTAACATAGGTGGTAGGCAAGTAGTCTGACCACTACACCACCACAGCCTTATTATTGAGGTGGTGTTGGTGGAGGAAGAGAGAGGACGTAGACGTCGCTGGACATGGTGTGCACTCATTTGGAAGCCGACGTTCATACACACCAGACATTGGTGGGTGGAACACCCTCAGCACGTCATTAAAACTGTTCGGAGAATGTTCCGATATCTCAACAAGAGCTCGGTGTGTGCCGCGTAAGTTGACAAAGACGAGAAAGCACACCGGATGGAAACTCCAGGTGATAATATGACCATGTGTGATCAGGATCCAAACTTTTCTTCAAAACACCGTCACAGGGTATTATACCAGGTGCCATCAGTTAGAACCAGAATCAAAGCGGCAACCGATCGAATGGCCTTCACCGACGTCCCCGCCACACAAAATGAGCCGCCTGCAAATGTCTAAGTTCAAGACATCGCAGAACGTCTTCTTCAACAATAATGGCATCATCCGTAAGGAATTTGTTTCAGCTGTTCAAACAGTGAACATCGCGATCTTTGAGCAAGTTTGCCTTAACGCATCCGCCATGTTTGATCAGAGTTGCACAGGACTGGAAAGTGGATGTTGCTGCTTGATAACGCGGCTGCGCATTGTGCGATCCGTGTGCGTCACTTCCTGGCTCAGAGTGCTCGGCGTGCATCTTCTGTCAGCCACCGCACTCCCCTTATCAGACGCCAGCGGACTTCTTTATGTTTCCCCGTCTGAAGAGCATCTTGAAAGGCCTACGTTTTACTATTGCAGAGGCAATCCAGCGACGTGACAGCGATTCTGTGATCAATTCCTAAAGAGGCCTTTCAGACAATTTCCAAATGCTATATGAATGTTGTAGCAGATGGTGATTACTTTGAGGGCTAATAAAGGTCAGTTATTTGTATCTTCTGTATTATTTCATTTCTGATACCATTTACCGAACTTTTCGACACAACTTGTAGGTAAGCTGATTCATGACATACAAAGCCGACAGGCAGGAAGGCTAGTAACCTCATTAATGTGACACCATCACACAGTGTTTAAAAACGATTTTGTAGAAAGGCCGGTTAAAAAGGGAAGGGTGGGGGGTAATAATATATATAAACTTATACGAAAAATGGTGAGATAATTACAAAAACTAATACAAATTTAATAAGATATTAATAAAATGTGTTGGAATTTTGTTCCTACGCATTCCTTCGCTGCTCCATACTCGCACCGCTTCACCCCCATCCGCTCTAAAGACCTCGATGTTAAGATCCACCGAAATCTCTTCACTCACTTAACCTGCTTGTAACAATTTATGTTATGTGAAACAACTTTTTTATTTCCTATATACAGAATTTCAAATTAAATATCTTACTCTTATTTACCACGTAAAGAGGAAGGTATATATCGATACATACCATTGTGACATGTTGGCCGGAATGTAATACCAGAACTGACATAAAATACAATCATTTTGCATTGCAGCATGTAATAAGCACTCGTGACCGAGTGGTTAAGGCGTCTGACTTGAAATCAGATTCCCTCTGGGAGCGCAGATTCGAATCCTGCCGGCTGCGAGGAAACTGTGTTTTTACTATCAGCAACTTTCGCAGTGACACATGAAGTTGTAGTTTCGTAGAACTCTGTTCGATAGCGCAAAATTCTGATAATATGATACGAAGAAAATAGACACAATATTTACTAAGTGTGCACTTGTCAATTGTTGTATTGTATTGTAATTTATATGACATTGTATGTACTGTTGCCATCGATACATGTTATAAAACTCAACGTCTGAATGTCTGTTATTGCGCTTATAACTCGAGAACCACTTTTTCGATGTATGCTTTTTTTTATAGCTATGTTTTCTGGCCAGGTGTTTATATATATATATATATATATAAGTATATATAAATACATATTGTTACGTAAAGTAACATAACGAATAAGCAGTGACGATAATAGTCAATAAAGTAGGAAAAAAGTTTGCCGCCAGGGCGCTCTCTTGCAATTCCCGTCTATACTTTAAGATATATCAAATGTTTTGTGAAAAAGTAACCTTTCGCGAGTTGGTTGACCGTACGCGGACGTGGATAGCCATGGTGGTGGTGTATGATATGGCTTTGGTGGTGATAGGATTGATGGGAGGGGGGGTGGTGGACACAGTCGGCTCGCGTCGTTAGTAACAAACTAATCACGTTCAAGCATGTATGTGTATTTGTTGAGAGTCCGCTACGAATTTTTATTTCAATTATTTATTTAAAAAAAAACCTTAAACAATAACTCTGTAGTCCACGCGAGCGGAGCAGCGGGCACAGCTAGTTTAAAAAAAATAAATAACGTTTTCAATCAATCTAAAATACTGCGTTTAGCAGTTGCTAACAAATGTGTTGATAATGTTTTGAGAATTTCACATGAGCAATTAAGTCAGCAATAATAACAAAGAAACGGATACTACAGAACATCACTGTGTAGGTGTGCCACGATCTGCACGTGTGCTTGAAAACGGAATCAGTTTTGAGTACCCGAAACTTCGCGAACTTTTTCATCGTCGAAGACCTCTTGCTGTGTTCCCGAGATGTTAGCCGACTTTCCGAAGAATATAATTGCTTATGAAATCGCTTTCCTGTGTGTGTCTCGTTGTGTGTTTATGGATCCTCTTTTCAATTTTTGAACGCGCTAACCGAATTTCACCAAACTCGGTACACATATAGTACTTAGTAAGGATATCTTACTTTTATTGTTATTGGTCATTCCAGGCAAATGCCTTCAGCATGGCGGCCATTTTTAAAGTTTGGGAGGACATGTCATATCTCGGGAACCTTTCACCCGATGTAAACCAAACTTTGTAATTTGACAGTAAATAATGTAAGCGATGACTTTGGACTTTGATATTGTTGTTATTCCACAATTTTGGAAGATAGCGTCACATGAGAATATAATACTTTATGGTTACAACTCGAAAACTACATTACCAATTCTGGCCAAATTCAGCGGACGGCTAACATTATTGTAGGCTATTTAAATGTATAATATTTAAATTAATTAGGCACTCATTTTCAAAATGGTGACAATACAATTAAAATTTAGGTTTATTTTGCATATCTGCCGTACCGTTTAACCAATTTCGACAAATATTTGTCGTTTCAGGTATTTAGAAATAATATGTCCTACAACACATGGTTCCTGGGTGTGGATGTGTAGATCAGTCATCATCTTGGATCCGCCATCTTGGATTATTTGATATTAGACGTTCACCTCCGGCTGCCATGTTAGTATCACTTGACCTTGACATCCATCCACTATCATATATATAATATCAGCTGCCATATTAGGATCCAGTATGCCGCCATATTGGATGTCACCTAATGCTTTATCATTTCACTTCGCCATATTGTTTCTAGAATTTTCCATCTTCCTCACTTTCAATCCACCTTGGTACCTCCTGCTCTTTCGTTCCTTCTCGTCTGCTCCATCTCACTCCAACTGCCATCTTGGATATAGTCAGCTGTTGGCTGTCATATTGGGTATTTAAAGGCTGCCATCTTACTTCGTCTCCCGCCTGCTTGGTTATAATATCGCCTGCTAGGTGGTGCTACTTTCAGTCACCATTTTGGAAGTTTCTTTTTTTGCTTATAAGGGGCGCCATATTCGTTCCCCCGCTGTCTGCAAGGCAGTTCTAGTGTCGCTTCATATCGTCATCTGCTGCTAGGAGTGTTGGTGTCGGCAGGAGGCTGAAGCCGATGATTCTTGTGTTGTATGCAGATACTCGCCTCTATCCAAATTATATAGAATAATTCAGTGTTAAAACCTGTGGAGGTGAGGCACAGTGAACTGCAGGACCTCTCATTGGTAGACAGATGCCCTAATCGACTGAGCTACCAGGACATTGATGACAGTACAGGTGGAAATAATGTATACTTATAAAATTTTCATTTAAGATATACCTACCAAATTTAAATCCTAGGCATAACCCTTGTGATCGATCAGGGTGGTCTGGACAATTATGCCTTAACCCATAGCCCTCAACGCCGATGACGAATACAGTGGTAAGGGCAAGTATAATTTAAGCCCTCTCATAAGCATATGTGGATGCCGTTTCTCATCCACCAAACCTATAGTCACAAAATTTATAAAAAAAAGCGTCAACCCCGACGACTAACAGAGTGGTTGGGTCAAGTACGACCTCTTGTAAGGATAGTTTATCGCAATTTCCCATCATCCACAGCTAAAGTCATCAAATTCAAAACATAGGCATAACCTCTGACAACGAAAAGGGCTGTAGGGCAAGTGCCCTAAAGCTCTTGTATAAGTCTATTCTGCAGCCATTTCCAAACTGTTTAAGGTACAACCACTAAATTCATTTCATAGGCAACAACCCTTGATGCAAGTGCAGTACACACCACTCGAATTGAAAATACAATTATTTAGCTTGCCACCAAATAACAAACATTTCAACCATTAGTCATGCAATAGTTTGTGTGTGTGTGTGCGTGTGTGTGAAAAGACATTTCTACATAACATTGTAAATCGATGTAAAAAATGTTAAGTTTAATTTATATAAGCATTTACTAACCGATGACAATTGTGCGCGCATTGATACAAACAGATATTAATAATTTTAAAGGCAAACATTTATAAGCTTAAAAGAGCAGACTTACATTGCGCGAGCATCTGGCGCTGTACATCGCGCTTCAGGAACTCCTGATTTAATAGGACATTTGCCTGTTTCATCAACTTCCATGTCCATACTAACGTATTCTTGGGTCATGTTCAACCTTATTATCTGTGTCATCGACTGAGACGTCTATGGGTCTACCGAAATTCCTACGGACATCGGGAATGGTTGGCACCTGGGCTGAATATGTGTCATCCAGTTCGTCAGCTGTGGTCACTGCATCGTCAACGGACACTTCAACCTTTGGTACAGCCACAATTGTATACCCAACCGCCTCCTCTGAACCATTCCAATGTTATAAGTGCCGTTTTTGTGAATATAACTTCGCTTCCAGCAGCTGTGTTCGATGGCATAGGAAGCATAGTTGTACAACGAGCGCCAACACTATAAAGTACGTGTTTGAAGATTGAGGTGACGGTTTCAAAAATTGATGTTCTAAGAGTACATATCTCTATATGCACGAGGCTTCCTCCATGTAACATGTCAAATTAATCTTCACAGTTAAAAATGTATTTTGACCTTCCTGACTTGATCAAACACAAATGCTCAGTAACAAATCCCATCTACTATGACAGCAAATGTTTCAAGTGGTCAGAGTTGGAGAGAATTGTTAAGTAATCGCGTCGTCAGTGTTTCGACAAATGGTTTGCTGAAGTGGAACGATTGTTTGATTTTCATGGACTAGATTTTTTCCTCCAGTGCATATTTATGAGGGTCTTTAAAAACAACAACACTGGTGTGTCTGTAAATGTGTAGTCGTTGAATGCTAGGGAAAAAAGCGGTGCCAATGGATGTCACGAAGAATGAGAAAACCGAACATATAGATTTTCCGATGGTGAAAGATGAATCAAAGAATATTTCACATTATTTGTCATATTTGCAACATTTCTCGTTAGGTTAACTGACATTACTTTGCATAGGTACACAGTTCATATCCACGAACAGCGTTTTAAGCATTATACCAATTATCCTCGGAAATCAGGTCTCACTGGCGAAGAGTGCCTTGCAGTGCATGCTACAAAGTGTACAAGATAAATGTTTTAAATGTGTATGTGTGTTTACTCATGTTGTACATAACCCAAAATAAAATTATATATATATGTGTGTGTGTGTGTTTGTTTGTGTGTGTTGGGGTTTTAATATGCTTTACCGGTATAACTTACCTGCTCGTATATGAAAATTAACATACGACTTTTTCGTATACTGTATATTTGAATGTACTTGTCGTAAGTATTATTTTATGGACCACTCGCATGGCATCGCACTCCGCCCGTGGCCGCATGCCGATACTTATATACATATATATATATATATATATATATATATATATACATATGCATAGTTGAAATACATGTGTTGTGAAGCTTCCTTACTCGACATTTCAATGTTCATATGTTTAATGTCATTTCTATGTATATAATATGCTTAAACTTCTAGCACTATACATAGTATGTATTCTTAATAAGTACATGTATATAATAATTAAAACGAATTAAATTGTTAACATGTACTGTATAATTGAATTCCATTCGTAAAAGGAATTGTATGTGTGACTCGGCTTGCATGTCAGCTTGGAGGCTAACGTGTATCACTCGGGTGGTGTAAGTACCATCCCTGCGAATTGCCGAGACATACAGAGCGCCAACGTCGTCTCCCGATCACCTGGGCTGCCTTACAGTTCCTCGAGAAGTGTCGAATGTTTTCCACCGCTAGTGTTGTGAGTACTTACTGTACTCTTAATTTGACTGTTTTGTTCCAATCGGTTCGTACTGAAATGGCTTGCTATTCCGTTGTACTAACCATGGCTACCTGTTCTCGTCTAGTGTAGTCTAATACAGCATACAGAGCACAATACTTGTGCAATATGCGATGGTTGGTAAGTTCTTATATATATTATCTTATAATACATGTTTGCATAGTGTGTAGCAGTGTTGTCCTTATCGCCCATATGGTTCTCAAACTACGCGAATGTATTTTTTTCTAGCCCAGCGCGATGTACAGTGCTCGATGCTCGCGCAATATAAGTCTGTTCGTTAATGCTTATAACTGTTTGCCTTTAAAATGTTTTATATCTGTTTGTGTCAATGCTCGCGCTATATGCGTCGGTTAATAAATGCTTATAGCTATTTGACTTAACATTTTTTTTATATATATTTACAATGGGATGTATCACTGCCTTCTCTCTCTCTTTCTCTCTCTCTCTCTCTCTCACACACACTCTTGCACGACTAATAGGTTAAATGTTAGTTAATTTGTTGGAAAGCTAAATAATTGTATTTTCAATTCGTGTGGTGTGTACTGCACTTGTATGAAGGGCTGTTGCCTATGAAATGAATTTAGTGGCAGTACCTTAAGCAGTTCGGAAATTATGACTAACTATTCTTATAAGTGGGATTAAGGCATATTTGATCTACAACCCTGATCGACAACANGACGGCTGGTTTTCTCGAGCATCTCCCGTTTCCCCCGCCCTAGCATTCCGGCGCTGTTCCATACTCGCACCGCTTCACTCTTATCAACTCTCAAGACTTCGATGTTATGAGCCACCGAAATCTCTTCACTCAATTTACCAGCTTGTAATATGTTGAAACTTATAACTAGTTAGCCAATGATTTATGTTATGTGAAGCAACATTCTTATTTCCTATATACAGGTCTTCACATTAAATATTTTACTCTTATTTACCGCGTAAAGATGAAGCGATATATCGATACCTATCATTGCGGCATGTTGGCAGAAATAAATTATCTGGGCTGTCTTAAAATACAAAGATTTTTCAGATCGGGACAAAAGTAGCAGTCGTGGCCGAGTGGTAAAGGCGTCTGACTCGAAATCAGATTCCTTCTGGGAGCGCAGGTTCGAATCCTGCCGACTGCGAGGCAACTCTGTTTTTAGTGTCGCAAATCTCTCCATGGGTGCCATAGAAGTGACACTTGAAGTTGTAGTTTCTTAGAGCTCTGTGAGATAGCGCAAAATTCTGATATTATGATGCGAAGAAAATAGACACAGTATTTAGTAAGTGTGCGCTTGTCAAATGTAGAATTGTATTGTCATTGAGTTTACTTTTGCCATCGATACATATTATAAAACTCAACATCTTTCTGTCTGTCTGTTAGTGCGCTTATCACTTGAGAACCACATTTTCGGTTTATGTGTTTTTTTAAATTTATAGCTGCGTTATCTGGTCGGGTTTTAGTATATATTTTGTTACGTAAAGTAACATAAGGAATACGCAGTGACGATAATAGTAAATAAAGTCGGAATACGTTTGCCGCCAGCGCGCTCTCTTGCAATTCCCGCCTATACTTTAAGAGATACCAAAGTTTTGTGAAAAAGTAACTTTTCGCGAGTCGGTTGCCCGTACGCAGACGTGGAGAGACATTTGAAGAGGCGTACAGTTGAGATCGGTAAAGGCTTGGGGGGGAACAAAAGTCACATGCACTCAGTCAGCACTCAGTCGGCTCGCGTCGTTAGTAACAAACTAATCACGTGCGAGCATGTATGTGTATTTATTCCGAGCCCGCTGCGAATTTTTATTTCAATTATTTATTTTTAAAAAACCTGAACAATAACTCTGTAGTGTACGCGAGTGGAACCGCGGGCATAGTTAGTTTTCAATAAATATAGTAATCAATTAATCAAAAATACTACGTTTACCAGTTGCAAAACCAATGTGTTGATAATCTGTAGAGAATTCCACAGAAGGAATTAAGTCAGCAGTAATAACAAGGAAACGGATACTACAGAACATCACTGTGTAGGTGTGCCGCGATCTAAACGTGTGCTTGAAAACGGAATCAGTTTTGAGTACCCGAAACTTCGCGAACTTTTTCATCGTCGAAGGCATCTTGCTGTGTTCCTGAGATGTTAGCCGACTTTCCGAAGTATATTATTGCTTATGAAATCGCTTTCCTCAGAGTGTTCTCTATGTGTGTCTGTGCAACCACGTTTCAATTTTTGAACGCGCTAACCGAATTTCACCAAACTCCGTACACATATAGTACTAAGTAAGGATATCTGAATTTTATTGTTTTCGGTCATTCCAGGCAATTTCCTTCAGCATGGCGGCCATTTTAATGTTAAAGTTGACATGTTATATCTCGGGAACCATTCACCCGATCTAAACCAAACTTTGTAATTTGACAGTGAATAATGCAAGCAATGACTTTAGACTTTCATATTGTTGTTATTCCACAATTTTGGAAGATAGCATCACATGAAAATATAATACTTTCTGGTTACAACTCGAAAACTACATTACCAATTCTAGCCGAATTTAGCGGACGGTTAACAATATTGTAGGCTATTGAAATGTATAATATTTCAATTAATTAGGCACTCATTTTCAAAATGGTGGCAATACAATTAAAATTTAGTTTTATTTTGTATATCTACCGTACCATTTAACCAATTTCGACAAATTTTTGTCCTTTCAGGTAGTAAGAAATAGTATGTTATAGAACACATGGGTCCTGAGTGTGGATGTGTATATCAGTCACCATCTTGGATCCACCATTTTTGATTATTTGACATTCGACATTACCCTCCTCTGCCATCTTAGAAGTTCTTGATCTTGACCTTCATCCAATATCATAGATATAATATCTGCTGCCATATTAGGATCCAGTATTCCGCCATATTGGATGTCACCTAATGCTCTATCATTTTACTTCGCCATATTGTTTCTAGAATTTTCCATCTTCCTGCTCTTTTAGTCCACCTCGTTACATCCTGCTCTGTCATTCCTTCTCGTCTGCTCCATTCCACTCCAACGGCCATCTTGGATATTGTCTGCTGTTATCTGTCATCTTGGATATTTATAGGCTGTCATCTTGCATCGTGACCCGCCATCTTGGTTCCCATATCGCCTGCTAGGTGGTGCTACTTTCATTCACCATTTTGGAAGTTTCTTTTTTTGCTTATAAGGGGCGCCATATTGGTTCCCTCGCTGCCTGCAAGGCAGTTCTAGTGTCGCTTTATATCGTCATCTGCTGCTAGGAGTGTTGGTGTCGGCATGAATCTGAAGCTGATGTTCCTTGTGTTGTATTGAGATACTTGCCTGTATTCACATTATAAAGATTAATTCTGTGGAAAAAGCTGTGGAGGTGAGACACTGTAAACTGCAGGACCTCTCATTGGTAGACAGATGCCTTAGTCGACTGAACTATCAGGACATGGATACCAGTACAGGTAGAATTTATGTATATATATAAAATAAGCATTTTAAATATTCCTCCCAAATTAATATCCTTGGCATCGTCCCTTTGGTCGATCAGGGTGGTAGGTCTAATATGCCTTAAGCCATCTTATAAGATTAGTTAGTCATAATTTCCGAACCTTTTTGAGATATAGCTGCAAAATTGATATAATAGACATTAAACCTAATGTCAATCAGGTTGGTCTGGACTATTATGCCTTAACATATAGGCATAAACGCCGATGACGAATACAGTGGTAGGGGCAAGTTTAATTTATGCCCTCTCAAAAGAATATGAGGATTCCGTTTCTCATCCACCGAACCAATAGACTCCATATTCAAATAATAGGCGTCAACCACGACGACTAACAAAATGGTTGGGTCAAGTAAGAATTCTTATAAGGACAGTTGGTCGCCATTTCCCATCCACCATAGCTAAATTCATTCAATTCAAAACATAGACATCACCCCTGACAACGATCAGGGCGGTAGGGCAAGTGCCCTTAAGCTCTTGTATAAGTCTATTCTGCAGCCATTTTGGAACTGTTTAAGGTATTGCCACTAAATTCATTTCATAGGCACCTCCCCTTGATGCATGTGCAGTACACACTACACGAATTGAAAATACAATTACTTAGCTTGCTACCAAATTAACAAGGATTTAAGCCATTAGTTGTGCAAGAGGTTGTGTGTGTGTGTGAGAGAGAGAGAGAGAGAGAAGACACTGCTACATACCATTGTTAATCGATATGAAATATTTTTTAAGTTTAATATCTATAAGCATTTACTAACTGATGCATATTGCGCGAGCATTGACACAAAAAGATATAAATAATTATTTAAGGTAAGGGGTTATAAGATTTAAAGATCAGACTTATATTGCGCAAGCATCGAGCACTGTACATCGCGCTTCAGGAACTCGTGATTTAATGGGACATTTACCAGTTCCATCGTCTTCTAGGTCCATACTAACGTATTCTTGGGTCATGTTCAACCTTATCATCTGTGTCATCGACTGAGACGTCTATGGGTCTACAGAAATTGCTACGGACATCGGGAATGATTGGCACCTGGCCTGCATATGTGTCATCCAGTTCGTCAGCGGTTGCCACTGCATCGCCAACGGACACATCGACCTTTGGTCCAACCACAACTGTATATCCAACCACCTCCTATGAACCATTCCAATGTTATAAGTGCCGTTTCTGTGAAAATAACTTCGCTTGCAGCAGCAGGGTTCGACGGCATAGGAAGCATAGTTGTACAACGAGCGCCACCCCTATAACGTACGTGTTTGAAATAGTCAGGTAACGGTTTCAAAAATTGATGGTCTAAGAGTCCATATCTCTATATGCACGAGGCTTCCTCCATGTAACATATCAGATGAATCTTCACAGTTAAAAATGTATGTTGACCTTCCTGACTTGATCAAACACAAATGCTCAGTAATGAATCCCATATGCTATGACAGCTAATGTTTCAAGTGGTCAGAGTTGTCCAGAATTGTTAAGTAATCGCGTCGTCAGTGTTTGGACAAATGGTTTGCTGAGGTGGAAGTAATGTTTGATTTTCATGGACTGGATATTCAGAATCCTGTGCATATTTATGAGGGTCTTTAAAAACAACACTGGTGTGCGTGTAAATGTGTACTCTTTGAATGCTAGGGAAAAAAGTGGTGCCAATTGATATCAGGAAGAATGAGAAACCCGAACATATTGATTTTCCGACGGTGAAGGATGAATCGAAGAATATTTCACATTATTTGTCACATTTGCAACTTTTCTCGATAGGTCAACTGACATTACTTTGCATAGGTACACAGTTCATATCTACGAACAGCGGTTTAAGCATTATACAAATTATCCTCGGAAATAAGGTCTCACTGGCGAAGAGTGCCTTGCAGTGCATGCAACAAAGTGTACAAGATAAATGTTTTGAATTTTGATGTGTGTTTACTCATGTTGTACATTACCAAAAATAAATATCTGATATGTATATATGTGTTGGGGCTTTAATATGCTTTACCGGTATAACTTACCTGCTCGTATATAAAAATTAACATACGACTTTTTCGTATACTGTATATTTGAATGTACTTGTCGTAAGTATTATTTTATGGACCACTCGCATGGCATCGCACTCCGCCCGTGGCCGCATGCCGATACTGATATATATATATGTATGTATATATATATATATATATATATATATATATATATATATATATAGTTGAAATACATGTGTTGCGATGGTTCCTTACTCGACATTTCAATGTTTATATGTTTAATGTCATTTCTATGTATATAATACGCTTAAACTTCTAGCAATATACATAGTATGTAATCTTAATAAGCACATGTATATAATAATTAAAACGAAGTTAATTGTCAACTTGTACTGTATAATTGAATTCATCTCGTAAAAGGAAGTGCATGTGTGACTCGGCTTGCATGTCAGCCTGGAGGCTGACGTGTCTCTCTCTACTTGTTTATGTACCATCCCTTCTAATTGCCGAGACATACAGAGCGCCAACGTNTGGAGGCTGACGTGTCTCTCTCTACTTGTTTATGTACCATCCCTTCTAATTGCCGAGACATACAGAGCGCCAACGTCGTCGGCCGATCACCTGGGCTGCCTTACAGATTCTCGAGATGTGTCGAATGTGTTCTACCGCTAGTGTTGAGAGTACTTGCTGTACTCTTAATTTGACTGTTTTGTTTCAATCGGTTCGTACTGAAATGGCTTGCTATTCGGTTGTACTAACCATGGCTACCTGTTCTCGTCTAGCATAGTCTAATACAGCATACAGAACACAATACTTGTGCAATATGCGAAGGTTGGTAAGTTCTTATATCTATTATCTTATAATACATGTTTGCATAGAGAATAGCAGTGTTGTCCTTATCGTTCCTATGGTTCTCAAACTACGCTAATGTATTGTTTTCAAGCCCAGCGCGATGTACAATGTTCGATGCTCGCGCAATATAAGTCTGTTGTTAATGCTTATAACTGTTTGCCTTTAAAATAATTTATATCTGTTTGTGTCAATGCTCGCGCAATATGCATCGGTTAGTAATACGAATATCTATAATTTCTTAAAAAATATTTCATATCGATTTACAATGGTATGTAGCAGTGTCTTCCCTCTCTCTCACACACACACAAACTCTTTCACGACTAATGCCCTAAAGGTTTGTTAATTTGGTACCAATCTAAGTAATTGTATTTTCAATTCGTGTAGTGTGTACTGCACATGCATTAAGGGGTGGTACCTATGAAATGAATTTAGTTGCAGTACCTTAAACAGTTTGGAAATGGCTGCAGACCAGACTTATACAAGAGCTTAAGGACACTTGCCCTACCGCCCTGTTCGTTGTCAGAGGTGATGCCTATTTTTGTATGTCATGACTTTAGTTTTGGTGGATGGGAAATGGCGACAAACTATTCTAATAAAAGGTCTTAATTGACCCAACCACTCTGTTCGTCGTCGTGGTAGACGCCTATTATATGAATTTTATGTAAATATGTTCGGTGGATGAGAAACGGCATGCACATATGCTTACGACAGGGCTTAAATTATACTTGCCCCTACCACTGTGTTCGTCATCGGCGTTGATGCCTATGGGTTAAGGCATAATTGGTTCTCGACTGATAAGCTCACTAATAGACAGACAGACAGAGAGACGTTGAGTTTTATAACATGTATCGATGGCAAATGTACATACTATAACATATAAATAACAATACAATTCAACATTTGACAAATGCACACTAACAAATTTTGTGTCCATTTTATTGGCATCATATTATCAGAATTTTGCGCTGTCGAACAGAGCTCTAAAAAACTACAACTTCAAGTGTCAGTTGTATGGAACCCAGTGCGAAAGTTGCTGATAACAAAAATAAGATTGTCTTGCAGTCGGCAGGATTCGAACCTGCGCTCCCAGAGGGAATCTGATTTCAAGTCAGACGCCTTAACCACTCGGCCACGACTGCTAGTTGCATCCTAATTTGCAAAATGTTTGTATTTAATGACAGGCAAGGTAATTCATACCTGCCAACATGCCGCAATGATAGGTATCGATATATCCCTTCATCTTTACGCGGTAAGAAAGTGTAAAATATTTCCATTGAAGTTCTGCATAGAGGAAATAAGAAATTTGCTTCACACAACATAAATCATTGGCTAACTAGAGTCGGTTCACGACTGGAAGAAACTTTTGAAAATCAACCCATGAAAAAACACCCTAGCCGTTAGCGACATGGATATAACATTACAAAACAACGGCGAGCGCGGATACAGTTATGCTGTTAGGTTGCCATCACAAAGAGAGGAAATAGTTCCAATTTTTAACGTAATTGTTAATTTATCGCTTATAATGCGCGCCGAAAAGACTTGTATCTTATTATGCCAATTATTAATGACGTGATGCTAACATATTTAGATTTAAACGTTTCTTGCATAGTCATATGATCACGCTCAAGGTGAAAGAAACGCGGCCATTTATTTACTAACCTTCGTTCCTTGTGTTGTTGACAAACGTGACAGAGAATTTGTGCGATTATCTTGTTTAACCTATAATAATTAAATAATTAGTCTTGTTTTACTAATATCTGCTCTTTCTTATTTGGTTTTTAATAACGTATGATTTTAATTTGTGCACACTTTTTCGTTGTACTATTTTTATGTGTTTCGTGCTCGTGTCTTTCCTTTGCCACTCTATTCTAACGTTGCAGTATTTGCACATAAGGATTGTTTTCACATTTTTGAAGACGTAGAATCTGTCACTCGCAAACTCTGCCGTCCTGTCGAAAACCGTCACAACCATTCTTAAATAACGTTCTACAGTTGCGCGAACTATCCGACTCGGTATACCACCACGCCATTTTAACGTCTGCAGCAATTTCGATCAGTACTAAATGTCTTGCCCTTGATTTACGGGAATTTATCGAAAGCCACTAATAATCGAAAGTAAATAAAACACTACTACTATCTATTCATCAAAATACTCGCATTTTGGGTTTATAGAATGAAATGTTTTTCGCTGGAATAGCATATTCTTAAGAATGAAATTATTAAGATTAAAAACTTTATGTTTTTGGAATATCCATTAATAATCATTACATGATATTTATAATGTGTACAAGCATGTACGAACACATGTACACACACACACCCAGTGGAATATAAACACTGCCATGTGACTAACATATGGCAGTCACATGGCAATGTTTGTTTACCTTTGGCGGAAGGATACGAAATGGGCTTGAAAGTGGATCTTTAGCAGGGCTTCAAGAAAATCTCTTCCAGTCGTGAACCGACTATAGTTATAAGTTTCATCATATTACAAGCAGGTAAAGTGAGTGAAGAGGTTTACGTGGATCTTAACATCGAGGTCTTTAGAGCGGATGAGGATGAAGCGGTGCGAGTATTAAACAGCACCGGAATGCAAGGGTGGGGGAAACGGGAGATGCTCGAGAAAACCAGCCGTTGATCGGTATAGTTCAGCACGACTCCCCTATGCGATAATCAGGGGGCGACCCCGCCGGGAATAGAACCCAGTTAACATAGGTGGTAGGCAAGTAGTCTGACCACTACACCACCACAGCCTTATTATTGAGGTGGTGTTGGTGGAGGAAGAGAGAGGACGTAGACGTCGCTGGACATGGTGTGCACTCATTTGGAAGCCGACCTTCATACACACCAGACATTGGTGGGTGGAACACTCTCAGCACGTCATCAAAACTGTTCTGTGAATGGTTCGATATCTCAACAAACGACGAGAAAGCACACCGGATGGAAACTCCAGGCGATATCATTACCATGTGGGATCAGGATGCAAACCTTTATTCGAAACACCGTCACAGGGTATTATACCAGGTGCCATCAGTTAGATCCAGAATCAAAGTGGCAACTGAACAAATGGAGTTCACCGACGTTACCACCACACAAAATAAGCCGCCTGCAAATTTCCAAGGTCAATACAACGTTAATCTTCTTCATCGACAACGATTGCATCATCCATAAGGAATTTGTTCCAGCTGTTCAAATACACTTGTAGCGCTAGAAACTCGTTCAAACGGAATTGTGTAGGTGGCACAACCATAAGAGTTGCACAGGACTGGGAGTGGATGTTGCTGCTTGATAACGCGCCTGCGCATTGTGCGATCCGTGTGCGTCACTTCCTGGCTCAGAGTGCTCGNAAATAACGTTTTACAATTGCGTGAAACATCCGACTCAGTATACCACCACGACATTTTAACGTCTGTAGCAATTTCCATCCGTACTAAAGATCATGCCTTCGATGCACGGGAATTTATCGAAAGTCACTAATAATTGATTATAAATAGATGACTAGTATCTATTCATCAAAATACTCGAATTTTGGGTTTATAGAATGAAATATTTATTGCTGGCATAGCATATTATTAAGTATGAAATTCTCAAGTATAAAAACTTTACGTTTTTGGAATATCCATTAAAAATATATGCATGACTTTTATAATGGGTACCTGCATGTACAAACACATGTACACACACACACCCAGTGGAATGTAAACATTGCCATGTGACTGCCGCATGGCAGTCACATGGCAACGTTTGTTTACCTTTGGCAGAAGGATACGAAATGGGCTTGAAAGTGGATCTTTAGCAGGGATTCAAGAAAATCTCTTCCAGTCGTGAACCGACTATAGTTATAAGTTTCATCATATTACAAGCAGGTAAAGTGAGTGAAGAGATTTCGGTGGATCTTAACATCGAGGTCTTTAGAGCGGATGAGGGTGAAGCGGTGCGAGTATGGAGCAGCACCGGAATGCAAGGGCGGGGGAAACGGGATATGCTCGAGAAAACCAGCCGTCGAGCGGTATCGTTCAGCACGATTCCGCTATGCGAAAATCAGGGGGCGACCGCGCCGGGAATAGAACCTTGTTAACATAGGTGTTAGGCAAGTAGTCTGACCACTACACCACTGCAGCCTTATTATTGGGGTGGAGTTCGTGGAGGAAGAGAGAGGACGTAGACGTCGCTGGACATGGCGTGCACTCATTTGGAAGCCGACCTTCATACACACCAGACATTGGTGTGTGGAACACTCTCAGCACGTCATCAAAACTGTTCTGTTAATGGTACGATAACTCAACAAGAGCACGGTGTGTGCCGCGTAAGATGACAAACGACGAGAAAGCACACCGGATGGAAACTCCAGGCGATATCATTATTATGTGTGATCAGGATCCAAACCTTTCTTCGAAACACCGTCACAAAGTATTATACCAGGTGCCATAAGTTAGATCCAGAATCAAAGCGGCAACTGAACAAATGTAGTTCACCAACGTTACCACCACACAAATTAAGCCGCCTGCAAAAGTCCAAGGTCAATACAACGTTAATCTTCTTCTTCGACAACGATGGCATCATCCATACGGAATTTGTTCCAGCTGTTCAAATAGTGAACATCGCGATCTTTGAGCAAGTTTGCCTTAACACATCCACCGTGTTCCATAAGAGTTGCACAGGACTGGGAAGTGGATGTTGCTGCTTGATAACGCGCCTGCGTATTGTGCGATCCGTGAGCGTCACTTCCTGGCTCAGAGTGCTCGGAGTACATGTTCTCAGTCAGCCACCGCACTCCCCTTATCAGGCGCCAGCGGACTTCTTTATGTTTCCCCGTCTGAAGAGCATCTTAAAAGGACTACGTTTTGCCTTCGAAGAGGCAATCCAGCGAAGTGACAGCGATTGTGCGAACAATTTCAAAAGAGGTCTTTCGGACTATTTCCAGAATTTTTATGAACGTTGTAGCAGATGGTGATTACTTTGAGGGCTAATAGAGTTCAGTTGTTTGTATCTTCTGTAATCTTTCTTTTCTGATACCATTTACCGAACGTTTCCGACATACCTTGTAGGTAAGATGATTCATTTAATATAAACCCTTCGGGCAGGCAGGTACGTAACCTCATTAATGTGACACCATCCCACAGTGTTTAAAAAGGATTTTGTAGAATGACCGGAAAAAAGGTTTGGAGCGATGAGGAGGGGGTGGGGGTATAATATATATAAGCTTATACGACAAATTTTTGGATATTCACAAATACTTATATAATTTTGATAAGATTCGCAGACCACTCTACACTGCACAAGTTTTTTTGTAATTTTTACTAAGAAATTCTTTGTACATTTACACNATATTCACAAAAACTAATATAATTTTCATAAGATTCGCAGACCACTCTACACTGCACAAGTTTTTTTGTAATTTTCTAAGAAATTCTTTGTACATTTACACATCATTGTAAACCTACAGCAACATACTCTGTAAACCTACAAGAACTTCCTNACAAGTTTTTTTGTAATTTTTACTAAGAAATTCTTTGTACATTTACACATAATTGTAAACCTACAGCAACATACTTTGTAAACCTACAAGAACATCCTTTGTAAACCTTCAGTAACATCCTTTGTAAACTGACTTTTTTGTAACTTTGCTAGAGCCGTGCTTATAACACCTTAATCTAGAAAAAAATGTTTGTATTGCCTCGAATCACTTAAAGTCACGAAGTCACAAACAATTTAATTCTGTGACAATTATTTCACATAAAACAAGTGAATATGTGTACGAATGACGTGATATTGAATTATAGCTAAGGATTTTTTTCAGAGAGGGGGGGAGAGGGTTGTTTCCTTTCAACGTTCTTTGAAATGTAAACAACTTCAATGTATTTCACTTCGCTTTCCAAAATATAACACATGTTAAGCGTATTTCCGTACCCAGTAATTTTTACATCCTTCCGAACGGATTGTAATNAAGGGGGGAGAGGATTGTTTTCTTTGAACGTTCTTTGAAATGTAAACATTTTTATTGTATTTCACTTCGCTTTCCAAAAGATAACACATGTTAAGTGTATTTCCGTACCCAGTAAGTTTTACATCCTTCCGAACGGATTGTAATGATAATTTGTTTGTTTGCAATGCCAGTAACTGTCATCTCAATGACAATATACTAACAAAATATTCTACAAGGTAAAATTCAAAGTGTTCAACAACTCAATCCACCTGCAGACTTAGATGAACTGCTAACCTTAATTGGCATTATTACAAATGTGTGTATTGCACTTTTTACATAAACTACTTGCGGAGCTACAAAAAAATTTGGCAATGGGTTTTAAAAAAATTGTTTAAGTAGTATAAAAATTGTATATAGCGTATCTTGAGATAATAAGTTATCTTAAGTTTTCCTGTGCATAAATGTGGTATGAAAACCCCATTCCTCTCTTTTTTTTTTTTTCATTCGCCGGTGTAAATCATAGTTTTTTCTACACGATGTGTTTCGACATAATGTGAATGACGAAATAGTTATCCAGTTGCATGTGTTGGTAATGTTTTTAAGTTTTGAGTATCAACAATTTGTTGACATACCTTGCATCCCGCCTTGTTGGTGTCTGCAGCGGTTAGTGTACACGTCAGACATTGCAGTCACAAGCAAACTTCGCAGCAAGTGTTCGAAATGCCCTCCTCCAACCTCATTGTAGTAGATTATGCGGCATATTAGTGATCTGAATAACACCGGGTGTGTCTGTTACCTTATTGCAGGCACCCATGATCCTAACAAGTTGTACTCGTGGCGTGTAAACGCACGCATCCAGAAGTCCCCACGCCCTAAGTGTAATGGGTTCAGGTGATGCGAGTGAGGTGAGCAGTAAACTGGCCGGCCTCATACAATACAACATGTAGGACATTTGGTTTTGAGACGGCCACGCGCAGTTCTCGTGAAATGGTTGGTGCGCCGGTGACGGCGCATTCTGGGATGGTGAGCAGCGCATCCTCCACGAACTCTGGCACTGTGAACGTCAGTAACTTCCACAACACGACGTCTGTCAAATGGCGCGGGAGCTAGTATCACCCAGGCAGATAAGTCACCCATTATACGAGCCCAGATGTTAACCGCAAACTACTGCTGGTAACAAATCTCTGAGGTTGTATGAGTGATCAATCGTCCTTAATGTGGTTATTTCTACTGTAGAAAGTGTCTCTTCAAGTGAACGTAGACTCGTCTGTTAACAATACTGTAGCGAAGAAATCACAAAATATAGCACACTGCTGTAGGCACCACCAGAAAGAATTCTGGTCCAGGTGCACAATTCAATAGCCAAAATATGTGCACTTTTCCACAAAGTATGGTCGCTGCAGTCTTCTCGTTCTAAGTGCGACAGCATGGGTTGCTTTTGACGTGGATACGTCTTTAAATTTGCAACCATAGTGGGCAATCCAGAAAATCTAATGATATCAAAATCGGGAAATACTGTTTGGCATTGCATCTCCGAATCTATCGTATACATCTAAAATTCAATTACATCACTAGATTTCCAAAGGATCAGACAATTTGTTACTTTGATAGAGGACTGCGAAACGTTGCGCCCGGGGGGTTTGGGGTCACCGCCATTTTGAGTTCGCTTCGCCGCGTCTCATAATTTCCGCGTAGAATAACTTGTGATGCGAAGTAGCTNTGAGTTCGCTTCGCCGCGTCTCATAATTTCCGCGTAGAATAACTTGTGATGCGAAGTAGCTACTGCGCTCGTTTAGTTTTAATCGACAGCTCTCGATGAGATTAATCGATTGAGTGTATAAAACATTTGTGTGGCATGGTAGTGGTTTAATAGTATGAGTTTAAAGTAAAAAAAATTGTAAACTTAGCACAATGTTAGCCTATACTCGACAAAAAGCCAAGTCGAAATACAAAAATCGTATACGGTTGGAAAGAGCATCTCAAGAGCAATCCAGTGATAGCCATTAAACCCCATATGATCAACCGAAGCGGTGACGGGAACGTAAAAACGTAGATGTATTCACGCAAAAAAAAATGGCCGTGTCCCCGACACAGCCACACCCCATGTTTTTTTCTTAAGTAGTGCCGTCTACACAGTCCAATGCCGCCTTTTCGAAGAGAGGATTTCGAACGTTTCAAGGATGAAGACTTTTGCCTCGTCGTAGGAAAGAGCCTGTTTCTCGTAGTCACTGTGTGATGTTACTGAAGGTGTGTTGGCTTGGCTGACGTCATGTAAGATATTAAATCCCGTGTTCACGTGCAGCATCCCGCCTATTCCCTTTAAAGTAGGAGAAGAGTGTCTTCCAGTGGAGCTCTGAGCCCGACACAACCACTTGCACATCTCATTCACAAGTAGTACATTCACTACCCACTTTTCCATACAAGTACATCAGTTGCATATGAAGGAACATGGCTTATACTTCGAAATATTAAGAACATAGTTACCAGAATTAACATATTTATTTAAGTATAGTCTTATTTACGAGTATTTCCATTCTAGATAGTTTAGAAAGCACATTTTGCAAAAAAAATAATAAGGAAAACTATTAGGATATCTAAGTTTACAAATGTTTTAAATAATGGATTTTGTACTGTTAGACTGAAATAACAGTAATATGTGTGTTAAAATAACAAATATTTATTGCCTCCAAAAGTGTTTCATTTACTTAAAACATATCAGTTTACACAGCCTACTGTAGTAATACTTGGTTGGCAAATTAGGTGGGAATCGGTTGATTGTTTTGCGAGATAGAAAGAAAAAAAATTATTATTTCATGTTTGGCGCTATTTTAGGAAATGTTGAACAAAAGATGCTATGTATCATCACATTTTATGCATGTAATTGATTTTTTCACCATACTAAGTCTAACCGAAATTGGTCAAACGGTATGGTGTGTACATACACACACAAACACACTGGCACACACATATAAATATAAATATATATGTATATACATGTATCTATACATATATAACGGGTGAGTTGTCCGCGACTATTTCTCCGTATATATGCACCCCGTACACACTACTATACATCTAAAAACGCATCTCATCCGGTGTAAAATAATAGGCAACATGCACATGATTTGCTGGCACATGGTTTTCAATCATTCATGTGTTAGAAATGTATTTACAAAGTATCACGATTTAGAAATCAATTTTAAAAAAGTTATGATTGAACTAAAATTGAAACGCGCCTGCTTGCTCCGTGACGTCACAAGTCAGATACAAACCCGGCCGACGCGTTTGTTTACTTCAGCGGTGAGGCGTATTTGGTTAAATAGATATTCGTTGAAGTAATGGAAAGAGAAACTAAAAAGTTGAGTATACCGAAATCATCGTAATTGTAAAATTATACCGCAGTGTACTAGTACATCTAGCAAAACGCCTGATAAAATATTTGTTAGTTACAAAACAGGAAGACGTGGTTTAACGCAGTTGGGCGAGACATTAAAGATGTTTCGCCAAAATTAGTTATTTATGTTTGCGAAGGCCATTTTGACGTACGTAATTATATTTAAACGTTTATGTTTTACTTATGTATGTAGTTTTAACACTGGACTTCTTTATATCTAATATTTACATTTGACCTAACATTTATTACGGTACTGTTGTATTGTATAATATACACCACAACGCGTTTAGCAATTCGTATGTGTTGTAGACGTGAGCATATATAAATATGATAACGTATTTCGTAATAATAAAGGCATATAAATATGTTTACAAAAAATGTTGCCACAGAATAAAAATTTTACAATTTGTAAGTTTATACATTCCAAATTAGGCCTAACAGACCGAAATCTCTTCACTCACTTTACCTGCTTGTAATGTGATGAAATTTATAACTATTTAGCCAATTATTTATGTTATTTGAAGCAACTTTCTTATTTCCTGTATACAGAACTGCACTTCAAATATGTTACGCTTTTTCACCGCGTAAACACGAAGGGATATATCGATACCTATCATTGTGGCAGGTTGGCCGTAATGAATTACCTTGGCTGCAATAAAATACGAACATTTTGCAAACCTGTACGCTACAAGCAGTCGTGGCCGAGCGGTTAAGGCGTCTGACTTGAAATCAGATTCCCTTTGGGAGCGCAGGTTCGAATCCTGCCGACTGCGAGACAATTGTTTTTTTATTATCAGCAACTTTAGCAATGGGTTCCATATAAGGGACACTTGAAGTTGTACTTTGTTAGAGCTCTGTTCGATTGCTCAAAATTCTGATAATATGATACGAAGATCATAGACACAATGTTTACTAAGTGTGCAATTGTCAAATGTTGTCTTGTATTGTTATTTATATGTCATTGTATGTACTTTCGCCATCGATACATATTGTAAAACTCAACGTGTCTCTGTCTGGCTTTTAGTGCGCTTATGACTCGAGAACCACTTTTTCGATATATGTGTTTTTTTTTATTTATAGCTTTGTTCTCTGACAAGGTTTAAATATATATGTTTTACGTAAAGTAACATAAGGAATAAGTAGTGACGATAATAGTTAATAAAGTCGGAAAAACTTTTGCCGTTAGCGCGCTCTCTTGCAATTCCCGCCTATACTGTAAAATATATCAAAAGTTTTGTAAAAAAGTATTTTTTGGCGAGTCGGTTGACCGTACGCGGATGTGGAGAACCTTGGCGGCGATGGGAGGGAATCGATTTTGATCGATGGCAGGGGGGAGTGGAGTGTAACACAAGTCGCATGCGCTCGGTCGGCACTTAGTCGTCACTCAGTCGGCTCACGTCGTTAGTAACAAACTTATCACGTTCAATCAGGTCTTGAAATATGTCCCTTCTTATAATAACGAGTTCGCCTCATGCCTCTGTGAAGATAAATTGGGTTTCACAACAAATTAGAAACGCACTGCTCCAGACCAACGCTTATATACTACTGAGCACTCCGCGGCAAGGTTATACATCCGCTCCAAATGATAACTACTTCCGGGAGCAGTGCTGCACGTCCCAACTTGTAGCTGACGTTCAAGGTCAAACCTGTTTTCGTACGTGCTAAAGGGATCAGGGGTTGGAGAATTAAAACAACTGATTACATCATACAATATATTAAGCCCAATACACAATACACATACCGTACATGACCTAATACACGAACATCACCATTCATACCAACCAACTTTCTAAAAAATCCTAATCGCATCTCCTAGCTCCAACTTAAGCCTACGCCGAGAATACGATAATGGAGAAGGAGAAATACCAATTACAAAATTAGAACTAGCAAGAAGTTCATTAATAGCAAAAGTCTTCCAACATAAAATGTCTCTTGAATCAATCAGCATTGCTTACAAGACTTACCACTGTTATATCTGCGACGTGTTGTTTGCCCTCAGTGATAATCTGTATAGGCATAGCAAGAAGTTCAACGGGGATGTCTGTTGTTCATTGGGAAGCGAGTGGAAGTATTGCGGCTAGACATTTTCTAGCAACTCTAGTGTTAGACGTCATGTGATAATCACTCTGATATTTATGTCAGACCACTATGATAAATTGTGTGGTATATGCGAATAGGTGTAGCTTCAATGCTCACAGCAGTAATTGTTTTACAAAAACAGATATCATAAAAATGTTTGCCTTATTGAAGTTTAATGTGAGCATGTAACTAGTAGAATGTTTATTTGCGTGTCTGTATAATAAAGTTATAGTGTACAGATAACTTATCTGTTATTTGTTTATTTTTATCCCTGCTTATATTAATTTGTTCGGGTGAAACGATTTAGACTCATCTTATGTACATGTACATCAATGGTGTTATTTATTTGATAATCAAATTTAAATTTTTTTCTGATGGTTGTACGCAATGCCTTGAAACGTACAAATACCTGTAGGCTGTGGTGATACACTGAAGAGCCAAAAAAACTGGTACACCTGCCTAATATCGTGTAGGGCCCCCGAGCACGCAGAAGTGCCGCAAGACGACGTGGCATGGACTCGACTAATGTCTGAAGGTATGAAGGAGGCAATTCACAACACGAATCCTGCAGGGCAGTCCACAAATCCAATCTTCGCCATTTTTAGAAAGGGTTGCACGTCTGTCACGTTTAATGATTCTCAATAGTCGTCGTTTGTCCCGTTCTTTCACAATCTTTTTCCGGTCGCAGCGATGTCGAATATGTGATATTATACCGGATTCCCGATATTCACGGTACACTCGTGAAATGGTCGTATGCGAACATCCAAATGTCATCGCTACCTCGGAGATGCTATGTCCCATCTCTCGTGCGCCGTCTATAACACTACGTTCAAACTTACGTAAATCTTGTTAACCTGCCATTGTAGCAGCAGTGGCCGATCTAGCTGCCGACCGCATCGCGTTACTCTGATTGGTTCCATACCTCTGTTATTTTCATACGCACGCCTATGGCAGTTTTTTTTTTTTGGCTCTTCAGTGTATAAGAACTTTATATATATATATATATATATATATATGTATAGGTATATTTTAAGAAGAGACCCAGGCATGTGCTTATGTGAAAAGCAGAATGTCATTTCGAAAAGTATTATGAGAACTTTGTCGAAATTATATTTTTTATTCGAATAAGTTTCATGTGATGAAGGACGAAATATTATACGGGCATTTTATATAAACGGTATTGATTATTGCGAGCCACGTTGAATGCAGCTAAAAAAATAACTACTTTCGTCCTAGTTACCAGTCGTATGTTGGAATATGTACATACAGGCAGCTGCATGACCTCGGTAAAAGCTAAAATGTAATTCGTTCTCAGCAGGAGTCAGTTTGACAGGAGTCTGGGTGTATGAGTTCTTTTCAGCTTTAAGGTGATGCAAGCCTCTCATGGTCTGAAATCGAGTACTGAGCACATTACCATATGTAAGCTTCTTCTGTTATCTTATAATTAGCTGGTAAATCAATGTTGCTGTTGTGGCAAGACTTTTCAGCTTTAAGGTGATGCAAGCCTCTCATGGTCTGAAATCGAGTACTGAGCACATTACCATATGTAAGCTTCTTCTGTTATCTTATAATTAGCTGGTAAATCAATGTTGCTGTTGTGGCAAGACTTTTCAGCTTTAAGGTGATGCAAGCCTCTCATGGTCTGAAATCGAGTACTGAGCACATTACCATATGTAAGCTTCTTCTGTTATCTTATAATTAGCTGGTAAATCAATGTTGCTGTTGTGGCAAGACTTTTTTTTAGATATAACTGAAAGTGCGTAAAGAGTACATGCATGAAAGGACTACCCTCCGTTCTGCTACGATATGATTGGTTGGGTACACAATTTATTAGAAGCAGTAATATTGAATATGCATAACAAGAAATGTAAATATTAAGGTTAATAGTATTATTGGTAGAAACGGTCTCATAAGTTGCTGTTTTTTGTATGATTTTTTCATATGACATGGTGATATGGTCGACAAGTATTTGGTTGTAATTTTTTTTCGCAGGAATCGTTGGTTGGGTTATTCTGATAGTATGGCCAGAGGGTATTGTCAGATGAACTTATCTGTTTGTATGGTGTCTCAATATTGTTAGTCGGAATGATTGGCTGAACTAGTTGGGTTCTATGGTTGATATGACTTGTCAGTATGGTTTTTTGGTTTGCTGGTGTTGCATGATGATAAGGGTTTTGCAAATGATTGGTGTTATGTGGTTGGCAAGTGAGGATAGCTAGAGTGTTTTCGGCTGAACACTTTATTTGCTGGTCTGGTGATATGACCAATTAATATTACTTTTTAAAAACACAGCACAACTTCTGTGTTTTAGAAATTATTCTTTACAAATGTGGAGAAGTTAACTGACTGAATCAGCAATAGCATCGAAGGTGATACTACACTCGTTGAGAATTTAGCCAAAGGCCATGAAAACAGTGAAAATTGAGCCACTGATAATGAGTGCCATTTAATTTAGTAATATGGTGGCTGAATTTCACTTATATGTTTGTGAGTCCCACTGAATGTCAAGAATCCCACTGCCATAAGTCACATGTTCCCAGTTCATTTGCTTGATTTACCAGTCGGCAGTAACTTATCAACTGACTTTCAGTTAATGCTATTTCGCTGTTTGATATCAATGATTCGGGTATAGTGTGTACCGAATCACAAAATGCTAGAAACATAGTCGTATTTGATTTGTACTAACAGCACTGTCGTGTTAGATAGCACATCTTTAGTCCATACACAACATCTACACAGTAAATGTATTACTTCCTTTAAACTGCAAGGCATGAGTTTTAAATTTATTTATACATTTTACTCCTTCAAACATAGGTTCAAACACGATTTTAATCTCAGGCTACTTTCCAGGTTTTTTTTCTTAATTCTTAATTTATTATTTGAGAAAATCTTTTACATTATGATGCAAGGCTGTATTTAACAAAATCTGTATTATACATTTAGCTTTTTGCTGTCTATTACGCTTGACTTTTACACTTAAATCATGCATCGAAATGAAAGCGGCAAGATAATTTCTGCAAATGTATCAGATAAGCAAGGGATTACAATTTAAGATAATGGTACATAAGTTTATCGTGACATTTCGCAAATAAGTTAAAACTTAAATATTTAAGTATGATGGGGAAAAGCAAACATGGAGAAGGGGAAAAAGAGTACACTGATAACTGCGTTTAATTTTGATTAAGTTACTTTTATGCTATAGCCTCCTTGTCATAAAACAGTGAAATTTTAAGCATACTTAAAAATTATAATCTTAAAGGAGAAAAATGTTGCTTAGTTAACACTTGTACTTAAATGTACTGAATATTATTTTTTAATTTGTATGTTTAAAGTGCTTTGCTATGATTGTCAGGAAGTTCTCATATAGCACTTTTTTCTTTTAAATATGTTCAAAAATGTTCACAATTTTGGAGGAAAGATAATGAAATGGTTACAATTAGATGTGACGAGTGAATTGGCTTATTCGGAGATTAGAATTTTTAAATCGTACCGACTTGACGAATGTTGGTTTCTATATTAAATATCAAGTTTCTGTATTTGGTATCATTTTTTTTTTGTCAAGCGGTATATTATTATGTGGGTGAGTCTTTTAAAGTTGACTTGTCAAAGCATCAGGTCGTCTCCCCGTTCTCGATGTTCCTAGAAAGTTGCAGCTTCATACGTTGACAAACAACTGGGGAGGTCAAGCTACTTCCACGGACAATTTTAGTAGGCTTGGCCTCATAACGGCTCTAGCAGGGTATAGGCTCTTCACTGTAAAGTGAGAACTTTTGAGACCCTAGTCACTTTTTCCTTCCAGCCATGTTTTATCTTTTAACCACCTTTTTTAATAAATATTGTCGTGTTAGTAATGAACACAGTGTGTATATTACACAGCACTCGGAAGTTAACATCTACAACCAAAATAAAATATATTTGTTGTCTATTATTCCTATGAGAAAGCTTTCAAAAAGAACTCACTTTACCGTGAATGGCCTATATCAAACAGACTGTGTTCACTGTCCGATTCAAAATTAACTGAAGTGCCTGAGGCGCCTGACCTGACTTTGGGACGTTGTGCAGGGGGAGGGGAGGCTTCCATGCTATTATTTCAAGTCCTAGTTATTTAGTTTGAAAAATATATAATGTTTCAGTTGTATTTTTCAAACTTTATTTAATATTTTCAATATATATATATGTTACCTGGCACCTGAAAGCAAGACAATGTATTATTTTCACCTTAGTCCCCACGCNTTATTTAGTTTGAAAAATATATAATGTTTCAGTTGTATTTTTCAAACTTTATTTAATATTTTCAATATATATATATATGTTACCTGGCACCTGAAAGCAAGACAATGTATTATTTTCACCTTAGTCCCCACGCGTGTTTCAAAGTATAAAAGGTATGTGGGCAAATTGGCATGCTAGATGCAAACACATAATTTAATTGTCAAAATGTTTCAAAAGAAAAAATGAAAGAGGCTATGCCTGCAGCTGACTCAGTGCAGTGACGCAAACCTTAGAAAAATAAATATAACAAATATTTTTAATTTTGTATAAATATTATTTGAATAAATCTACAATTACAATGATGAGGATTTATGCTGCTGCAGTCGAATATGCCTTTATTTCATGTCTGATTAAGTAAGATTATTTTTGACTTATAAGCAATTTAAAAAATTTCGCCCATTCTAATTTATAGCATGAATTTCAATATCAATATACTTATATTTCCTTTCAATATAAATTAAATGTTTGCCAAATTTTTTCTACCGCTAATTTATGTTAAAACTTTAGATGTGGTTTTTGCAAACTTACATAAAAATCTTTTATTTATCTGCATCCAACCGGAGAGAGATGGAAAAATCCCACAGGAAAATACCTATCAATACACGAGCGTGAAAACGTGACTGGTGACTTGCGGGTCCCCTCGGTAGTCTAAGACCAACGCGATAATTATACTGCAAGTAATACTTTGTATTTTGATACAGCTACTATACACACCAAAATACAAACACCAAATTTTTTTTTCCAAAAAATACAAAGTTTTTTATTCACCAATATGTACGATACAATTTTCACATTACATCTTTCGAATAAAATTAGTTTTTAGTAAAAGCTGTTTTTAAATGTCATGCCTTCTAAAAACATATTATAAGTAAGTACAAATTATTTTCACAGCATTACATCTTCAAGAATTATATTACAAAACCAGGATAACCATAAGTTTTTAACATGTGTATTCGCCTTGAAAACAATACTACTTTACAGATTGTATTTCATTTTAAAAATAAAATCTATAGGCTGTTCAAGGTATACTGAGCACTTTTGAAATCCCTTCTTAGGATCTGCTTGTAAGCGAATTATGTATATTTCTGCTATATGTAAATTTAACATTGGCATGTGCTTGATTAATTTATTCATGCATAGATAAAGTGAAAGTTTAAAATTATTATAAAAGTAAGTATGTTATAAATGTCCTAATTCTTACACCAATATTCGTTTTAAAAAAATAATTTTAGCATGCACAAATGTTTATGTAAAACTTTTCATTCAACGTTAAGGCATGGAACTACTTTCGTTTCTTTGTTAACTGCATACGCATGTCGGTCAGTGTACAAGTCAAAACATACGCAAGTAGGGACAGAGACACTTTTAATAAGGTTGATTTCAAAAGTGCTCACTTTAATGTGGACATTCTTTAACCACATTATGGCCCTTTACGCTGGTACATTCGGTATTCTGAAATCCTTGGTTCATTATTGCTGGTGGGCAATTAATACAGTACATTTGTACACCAGACCCAGCAGGCAAGGCATAATAATAGTTAATATTATCATGTGTTTGGCAAAAACAGAATATCTGCCTGTAATACTTAGAGATGTAGAACTCCCCGAATGAAAAATAAATGAAGACGCAAACAAATAAATTGTAGTAAATTGTAAACGGAATTTACGAAGTGGTCGGTCTGTACAAGGACATTCGGTCAAAAGAAATATGATGTCTGATTTTGTAGAACAATCCCTGCTCTTAATATTGAAGCTACACTTATTCGTATATACCAAACAGCAGTTATCACAGTGGTAAGTCTTGAAAGTGATACTGAAAATGCAATGGCTACTTTAATATAGCAGTGCATTACACCTTTAACTAAAAGTATTTCCACAGTAGTGACATTGTTTCCGTGATGTATGAAGCGAATCTTCAGGATCCCTTGCTGTTGACGATGCAGTCAGTGATACAGATGGTAAGTTTTCAACCATCGATACCTTGTTCATAATGTATCAGTGTACGCAATCGCGGTATATGAATGTAGTCATAACGATCTGCTTTTCCCAACACTCGACACGATGTAACAATAATTTTACATTATGCTCATTCTATACTTTTCACATTACATGACAGTTTGTGTTGCCTGTCTCGGGTTGCCTCAGTAGATGACTGCTGGCTATGTGTTGCAAACAACGGCATGGTTGCTGGACTGTAATAAGTTGCCTTATCAGGTCGGTCTCTGTCTAACCTGCAAAGTTGTCCATTCGACCACTCATCTTCTTTACAGTCATTCATCTTTCAACATTGGAGGAGCCATGTTTAACTTCATGTTGCTGCTGCTCCCTCCCGATGTGTCTTACACTAGCTCCTGGAATGTGGAGTGTTTGTAACGGTAGAAATACCTTGAAAACACTCTGGGCATGGGAGATGGCCAAGAATTTCTTCGTCCTGTTGCAGATAGGCAGGTAGATGTTTGTAGACAAATTGTATTAAATGCCTTGCGTATGCGAGAAGGAATTATATATTCGAGTATTCAAGCTCGAAATCTGTATCGAGTGCGACTAGTGATTTAAGCTTTCCGTAGTTCACTATAGCCGATATAATTTTTTAACTTCTAGAACAGTATTTCGTCATTTTCGCTACGTCCCTTCGAAGAGAAAAATAAGTTCTGGACGATGTGTGAAGTTACAAACTGCTATTATAGGCCTAAAAATCAGTAGGGGATACAGAAGCAATATACTCTACCAGCACTAGTTTATTCGAAGCCATATTTAGAAGAGACATGCTAATATTTACAACTTGGTGTCATGTTGAAAGGATTCTACATGAAACTTTAACTTCTGACTGATTACGGGGACTTGTTTTTAATGGGGTTGGTGTATGCTGCAATATGCTTCAGACAACCCTCACCTCTTTATTAACTATTATCGTCACTGCTTATTCCTTGTATTACTTTACGTAACGAAACATATACTAAAACCTGGTCAGAGAAAATAGAAACGAATTAAAAAAAAACACATAAATCGAAAATTGGTTCTCGAGTGATAAGCGCACTAACAGACAAACAGAGAGACCTTGAGTTTTATAATACGTATCGATGACAACGGTACATGCAATGACATATAAATGACAATACAATACAACAATTGACAAGTGCACACTTAATAAATATTGTGGTTATATTCTTCGTATCATATTATCAGAATTTTGAGATATCGAACAGAGCTCAAAAGAAATATACAACTTCAAGTGACACTTGTATGGCACCCATTGCGAGAGTTACTGAAACTTAAAACAGAGAAGCTTCGCAGTCGGCAGGATTCGAACCTGCGCTCCCAAAGGGAATCTGATTTCGAGTCAGACGCCTTAACCACTCGGCCACGACTGCTTCCTACATGCAAATATGCAAAATGTATATATTTATAACAACCCAGGTAACTAATTCCTGCCAACATGCCGCAATGATATGTATTGATATATCCCTTCATCTTTACGCAGTAAAAAAACTTAATAATTTAAAGTGAAGTTCTGCATATAGGAAACAAGAAAGTTGATTCACATAAAATTAATCATTGTCTAACTAGTCATAAGTTTCAACATATTACAACCAGGTAAAGTAAGTGAAGAGGTTTCGGCGGCTCATGACATCGAGGTCTTTGGAGCGGATGAGGGTGAAGCGGTGCGAGTATGGTGCAGCGCCGGAATGCAAGGGCGGGGGAAGCGGGATATGCTCGAGAAAACCAGCCGGCCCGCGGTATCGTTCAGCACGATTCCCCTATGCGAAAATCAGGGGGCGACCGCGCCGGGAATAGAACCCAGTTCACATAGGTGGTAGGCAAGTAGTCTGACAGCCTTATTATTGGTGTGGTGTTGGTGGAGGGAGAGAGAGGACGTAGACGTCGCTGGACACGGTGTGCACTCATTTGGAAGCCGACCTTCATACACACCAGACATTGGTGGGTGGAACACCCTCAGCACGTCATCAAAACTGTTCTGTTAATGGTTCGATATCTCAACAAGAGCACGGTGTGTGCCGCGTAAGCTGACAAACGACGAGAAAGCACACCGGATGGAAACTCCAGGCGATATCATTACCATGTGTGATCAGGATGCAAACCTTTCTTCGAAACACCGTCACAGAGTATTATACCAGGTGCCATCTGTTAGATCCAGAATCAAAGCGGCAACCGTGTTTGGCAAATACATTTCGCACGAACGTGGTAGCAGATGGTGATTACTTTGAGGGCTAATAAAGTTCAGTTGTTTGTATCTTCTGTATTCTTTCTTTTCTGATACCATTTACCGAACTTTTCCGACACAACTTGAAGGTAAGCTGATTCATGTCATGCAAACTCACCGGGCAGAAAGGCTAGTAACCTCATTTATGTGACACCATCACACAGTGTTTGAAAAGTATTTTGTAGAAAAACCTGAAAATAATTATAAAGGGGGTGGGGGGTAATAATATATATAAACTTATACGACTCATAATATTTGTATAAGATTTTAATAAAATGTGTTGGAATTTTGTTCCTACTTAATGTTTATACAGGAAAATATATAAAGGGCCCAAGATGATATGCCAAATCTGAAAAGTCCGAAAAAGGACAGTATTGTGGAAGGGTAAGAAGAAATACATTCTGTCGCAGACATCACTATGAAATGGCAAAATGCGAAATGTATTTGCCAAACACGGTTGCCGCTTTGATTCTGGATCTAATTGATGGCACCTGGTATAATACTCTGTGACGGTGTTTCGAAGAAAGGTTTACATCCTGATCACACATGGTAATGATATCGCCTGAAGTTTCCATCCGGTGTGTTTTCTCAACGTTTTTAAGCTTACGCGGCACACACCGTGTTCTTGTTGAGATATCGGACCATTCACAGAACAGTTTTGATGACGTGCTGAGGGTGTTCCACACACCAATGTCTGGTGTGGATGAAGGTCGGCTTCCAAATGAGTGCACACTGTGTCCAGGGACGTCTACGTCATCTCTCTTCCTCCACCAACTCCACCCCAATAATAAGGCTGCGGTGGTGTAGTGGTCAGACTACTTGCCTACCGCCTATGTGAACTGGGTTCTATTCCCGGCGGGGTCGCCCCCTGATTTTCGTATAGCGGAATCGTGCTGAACGATACCGCTAGATGACTGGTTTTCTCGAGCATATCCCGTTTCCCCCGCCCTTGCATTCCGGCGCTGCTCCATACTCGCACCGCTTCACCCTCATCCGCTCTAAAGACCTCGATGTTAAGATCCACCGAAATCTCTTCANGCTGCTCCATACTCGCACCGCTTCACCCTCATCCGCTCTAAAGACCTCGATGTTAAGATCCACCGAAATCTCTTCACTCACTTTACCTGCTTGTAATATGATGAAACTTATAACTATAGTCGGTTCACGACTGGAAGAGATTTTCTTGAAGCCCTGCTAAAGATCCACTTTCAAGCCCATTTCGTATCCTTCTGCCAAAGGTAAACAAACGTTGCCATGTGACTGCCATGCGGCAGTCACATGGCAATGTTTACATTCCACTGGGTGTGTGTGTGTACATGTGTTTGTACATGCAGGTACCCATTATAAAAGTCATGCATATATTTTTAATGGATATTCCAAAAACGTAAAGTTTTTATACTTGAGAATTTCATACTTAATAATATGCTATGCCAGCAATAAATATTTCATTCTATAAACCCAAAATTCGAGTATTTTGATGAATCGATACTTGTCAACTATTTATAATCAATTATTAGTGACTTTCGATAAATTCCCGTGCATCGAAGGCATGATCTTTAGTACGGATCGAAATTGCTACAGACGTTAAAATGTCGTGGTGGTATACTGAGTCGGATGTTTCACGCAATTGTAAAACGTTATTTANGAAATTGCTACAGACGTTAAAATGTCGTGGTGGTATACTGAGTCGGATGTTTCACGCAATTGTAAAACGTTATTTAAGAATGGTTGAAATGGTTTTCGACAGGATGGCAGAGTTTTGCGAGTGGAAGGTTCTACGTCTCCGAAAATGTGAAAACAATTCTTATGTGCAAATACTGCAACGTTAGAATAGAGGGGCAAAGGAAAGACATTTGCACGAAACATATAAAAACAGTACAACGAAAAAGTGAGCACAAATTAAAATCATACGTTATTAAAAACCAAATAAGAAAGAGCGGATATTAGTAAAACAAGACAAATTAATGATTTATTACAGGTTAAAAAAGATAATCGCACAAATTCTCTGGCACCTATGTCAACAACACAAGGAACGAAGGTTAGTTAATAAATGGACGTGTTACTTTCACCTTGAGCGTGATCATTNCACCTATGTCAACAACACAAGGAACGAAGGTTAGTTAATAAATGGACGTGTTACTTTCACCTTGAGCGTGATCATTTGACTATGCAAGAAACGTTGAAATCTAAATATGTTAGCAACACGTCATTAATAATTGGCATAATAAGATACAAGTCNTGACTATGCAAGAAACGTTGAAATCTAAATATGTTAGCAACACGTCATTAATAATTGGCATAATAAGATACAAGTCTTTTCGACACGCATTATAAGCGATAAATTAACAATTACGTTAAAACTTGGAACTATTTCCTCTTTTTGTGCTGGCAACCTAATGGCATAACTGTATCCNATAAATTAACAATTACGTTAAAACTTGGAACTATTTCCTCTTTTTGTGCTGGCAACCTAATGGCATAACTGTATCCATGCTCGCCGCTGTTTGTAATGTTATATGCATGTTACTAACGGCTAGGGTGTTTTTTCATGGGTTGATTTTCAAAAGTTTCTTTTAGTCGTGAACCGACTCTAGTTAGCCAATGATTTATGTTGTGTGAAGCAAATTTCTTATTTCCTCTATGCAGAACTTCAATTGAAATATTTTACACTTTCTTACCGCGTAAAGATGAAGGGATATATCGATACCTATCATTGCGGCATGTTGGCAGGTATGAATTACCTTGCCTGTCATTAAATACAAACATTTTGCAAATTAGGATGCAACTAGCAGTCGTGGCCGAGTGGTTAAGGCGTCTGACTTGAANGGCATAACTGTATCCGCGCTCGCCGCTGTTTGTAATGTTATATGCATGTCACTAACGGCTAGGGTGTTTTTTCATGGGTTGATTTTCAAAAGTTTCTTTCAGTCGTGAACCGACTCTAGTTAGCCAATGATTTATGTTGTGTGAAGCAAATTTCTTATTTCCTCTATGCAGAACTTCAATTGAAATATTTTACACTTTCTTACCGCGTAAAGATGAAGGGATATATCGATACCTATCATTGCGGCATGTTGGCAGGAAAATAATTACCTGGGCTGTCTTTAAATACCAAAATTTTGCTACTCGTCTTATAGCAAGCAGTCGTGGCCGAGTGGTTAAGGCGTCTGACTTGAAATCAGATTCCCTCTGGGAGCGCAGGTTCGAATCCTGCCGACTGCGAGACACGTATGTTTTTAGTGTCAGCAACTTTCGCAGTGGGTGCCATACAAGGGACACTTGAAGTTGTAGTTTTTTACAGCCCTGTTCGATAGCGCAAAATTCTGATAATAGGATGCGAAGAAAATAGACTCAGTATTTATTAAGTCTGCACTTGTCAAATGTTGAAATATATTGTCATTTATATGTCATTGTATGAACTTTGGCCTTCGATACATAATAAAAAACTCTACGTCTCTCTGTCTGTCTGACTGCTAGTGTGCTTATCACTCGAGAACCACTTTTTAGATTAATTTTTTGTAATCCATAGCTACGTTCTCTGGCCAGGTTTTAGTATATATTTTGTTACGTAAAGTAACGTAAGGAATAAGCAGTGACGATAATAGTGAATAAAGTCGGAAAAATGTTTGCCACCAGCGCGCTTTCTTGCAATTTCCGCCTATACTTTAAGAGATATCAAAAGTTTTGTGAAAAAGTAACTTTTCGCTTGTCGGTTGACGGTACGCGGACGTAGAGAGCCATGGTGGCGTCGAAGGATACTGATTACGTGTTGTGGAGGGGGGAAACACATGTCGGATGCATTCAGTCGGCTCGCGTCGTTNAATTAATTGAAATAAAAATTCGGCAGCGGACTTGCAATAAATACCCATACTTGCTTGAACGTGATTAGTTTGTTACTAACGACGCGAGCCGACTGAATGCATCCGACATGTGTTTCCCCCCTCCACAACACGTAATCAGTATCCTTCGACGCCACCATGGCTCTCTACGTCCGCGTACCGTCAACCGACAAGCGAAAAGTTACTTTTACACAAAACTTTTGATATCTCTTAAAGTATAGGCGGAAATTGCAAGAAAGCGCGCTGGTGGCAAACATTTTTCCGACTTTATTCACTATTATCGTCACTGCTTATTCCTTACGTTACTTTACGTAACAAAATATATACTAAAACCTGGCCAGAGAATGTAGCTATGGATTACAAAAAATTAACCTAAAAAGTGGTTCTCGAGTGATAAGCACACTAGCAGTCAGACAGACAGAGAGACGTAGAGTTTTTTATTATGTATCGAAGGCCAAAGTTCATACAATGACATATAAATGACAATATATTTCAACATTTGACAAGTGCAGACTTAATAAATACTGAGTCTATTTTCTTCGCATCCTATTATCAGAATTTTGCGCTATCGAACAGGGCTGTAAAAAACTACAACTTCAAGTGTCCCTTGTATGGCACCCACTGCGAAAGTTGCTGACACTAAAAACATACGTGTCTCGCAGTCGGCAGGATTCGAACCTGCGCTCCCAGAGGGAATCTGATTTCAAGTCAGACGCCTTAACCACTCGGCCACGACTGCTAGTTGCATCCTAATTTGCAAAATGTTTGTATTTAATGACAGGCAAGGTAATTCATACCTGCCAACATGCCGCAATGATAGGTATCGATATATCCCTTCATCTTTACGCGGTAAGAAAGTGTAAAATATTTCAATTGAAGTTCTGCATAGAGGAAATAAGAAATTTGCTTCACACAACATAAATCATTGGCTAACTAGAGTCGGTTCACGACTAAAAGAAACTTTTGAAAATCAACCCATGAAAAAACACCCTAGCCGTTAGTAACATGCATATAACATTACAAACAGCGGCGAGCATGGATACAGTTATGCCATTAGGTTGCCAGCACAAAAAGAGGAAATAGTTCCAAGTTTTAACGTAATTGTTAATTTATCGCTTATAATGCGTGTCGAAAAGACTTGTATCTTATTATGCCAATTATTAATGACGTGTTGCTAACATATTTAGATTTCAACGTTTCTTGCATAGTCATATGATCACGCTCAAGGTGAAAGTAACACGTCCATTTATTAACTAACCTTCGTTCCTTGTGTTGTTGACATAGGTGCCAGAGAATTTGTGCGATTATCTTTTTTAACCTGTAATAAATCATTAATTTGTCTTGTTTTACTAATATCCGCTCTTTCTTATTTGGTTTTTAATAACGTATGATTTTAATTTGTGCTCACTTTTTCGTTGTACTGTTTTTATATGTTTCGTGCAAATGTCTTTCCTTTGCCCCTCTATTCTAACGTTGCAGTATTTGCACATAAGAATTGTTTTCACATTTTCGGAGACGTAGAACCTTCCACTCGCAAAACTCTGCCATCCTGTCGAAAACCATTTCAACCATTCTTAAATAACGTTTTACAATTGCGTGAAACATCCGACTCAGTATACCACCACGACATTTTAACGTCTGTAGCAATTTCGATCCGTACTAAAGATCATGCCTTCGATGCACGGGAATTTATCGAAAGTCACTAATAATTGATTATAAATAGATGACTAGTATCGATTCATCAAAATACTCGAATTTTGGGTTTATAGAATGAAATATTTATTGCTGGCATAGCATATTATTAAGTATGAAATTCTCAAGTATAAAAACTTTACGTTTTTGGAATATCCATTAAAAATATATGCATGACTTTTATAATGGGTACCTGCATGTACAAACACATGTACACACACACACCCAGTGGAATGTAAACATTGCCATGTGACTGCCGCATGGCAGTCACATGGCAACGTTTGTTTACCTTTGGCAGAAGGATACGAAATGGGCTTGAAAGTGGATCTTTAGCAGGGATTCAAGAAAATCTCTTCCAGTCGTGAACCGACTATAGTTATAAGTTTCATCATATTACAAGCAGGTAAAGTGAGTGAAGAGATTTCGGTGGATCTTAACATCGAGGTCTTTAGAGCGGATGAGGGTGAAGCGGTGCGAGTATGGAGCAGCACCGGAATGCAAGGGCGGGGGAAACGGGATATGCTCGAGAAAACCAGCCGTCGAGCGGTATCGTTCAGCACGATTCCGCTATGCGAAAATCAGGGGGCGACCGCGCCGGGAATAGAACCTTGTTAACATAGGTGTTAGGCAAGTAGTCTGACCACTACACCACTGCAGCCTTATTATTGGGGTGGAGTTCGTGGAGGAAGAGAGAGGACGTAGACGTCGCTGGACATGGCGTGCACTCATTTGGAAGCCGACCTTCATACACACCAGACATTGGTGTGTGGAACACTCTCAGCACGTCATCAAAACTGTTCTGTTAATGGTACGATAACTCAACAAGAGCACGGTGTGTGCCGCGTAAGATGACAAACGACGAGAAAGCACACCGGATGGAAACTCCAGGCGATATCATTATTATGTGTGATCAGGATCCAAACCTTTCTTCGAAACACCGTCACAAGGTATTATACCAGGTGCCATAAGTTAGATCCAGAATCAAAGCGGCAACTGAACAAATGTAGTTCACCAACGTTACCACCACACAAATTAAGCCGCCTGCAAAAGTCCAAGGTCAATACAACGTTAATCTTCTTCTTCGACAACGATGGCATCATCCATACGGAATTTGTTCCAGCTGTTCAAATAGTGAACATCGCGATCTTTGAGCAAGTTTGCCTTAACACATCCACCGTGTTCCATAAGAGTTGCACAGGACTGGGAAGTGGATGTTGCTGCTTGATAACGCGCCTGCGCATTGTGCGATCCGTGTGCGTCACTTCCTGGCTCAGAGTGCTCGGAGTACATGTTCTCAGTCAGCCACCGCACTCCCCTTATCAGGCGCCAGCGGACTTCTTTATGTTTGCCCGTCTGAAGAGCATCTTAAAAGGACTACGTTTTGCCTTCGAAGAGGCAATCCAGCGAAGTGACAGCGATTGTGCGAACAATTTCAAAAGAGGTCTTTCGGACTATTTCCAGAATTTTTATGAACGTTGTAGCAGATGGTGATTACTTTGAGGGCTAATAGAGTTCAGTTGTTTGTATCTTCTGTAATCTTTCTTTTCTGATACCATTTACCGAACGTTTCCGACATACCTTGTAGGTAAGATGATTCATTTAATACAAACCCTTCGGGCAGGCAGGTACGTAACCTCATTAATGTGACACCATCCCACAGTGTTTAAAAAGGATTTTGTAGAATGACCGGAAAAAAGGTTTGGAGCGATGAGGAGGGGGTGGGGGTATAATATATATAAGCTTATACGACAAATTTTTGGATATTCACAAATACTAATATAATTTTGATAAGATTCGCAGACCACTCTACACTGCACAAGTTTTTTTGTAATTTTTACTAAGAAATTCTTTGTACATTTACACATCATTGTAAACCTACAGCAACATACTCTGTAAACCTACAAGAACTTCCTTTGTAAACCTTCAGTAACATCCTTTGTAAACTGACTTTTTTGTAACTTTGCTAGAGCCGTGCTTATAACAACCTTAATCTAGAAAAAAATGTTTGTATTGCCTCGAATGACTTAAAGTCACGAAGTCACAAACAATTTAATTCTGTGACAATTATTTCACATAAAACAAGTGAATATGTGTACGAATGACGTGATATTGAATTATAGCTAAGGATTTTTTTCAGAGAGGGGGGGAGAGGGTTGTTTCCTTTCAACGTTCTTTGAAATGTAAACAACTTCAATGTATTTCACTTCGCTTTCCAAAATATAACACATGTTAAGCGTATTTCCGTACCCAGTAATTTTTACATCCTTCCGAACGGATTGTAATGATAATTTGTTTGTTTGCAATGCCAGTAACTGTCATCTCAATGACAATATACTAACAAAATATTCTACAAGGTAAAATTCAAAGTGTTCAACAACTCAATCCACCTGCAGACTTAGATGAACTGCTAACCTTAATTGGCATTATTACAAATGTGTGTATTGCACTTTTTACATAAACTACTTGCGGAGCTACAAAAAAATTTGGCAATGGGTTTTAAAAAAATTGTTTAAGTAGTATAAAAATTGTATATAGCGTATCTTGAGATAATAAGTTATCTTAAGTTTTCCTGTGCATAAACGTGGTATGAAAACCCCATTCCTCTCTTTTTTTTTTTTTCATTCGCCGGTGTAAATCATAGTTTTTTCTACACGATGTGTTTCGACATAATGTGAATGACGAAATAGTTATCCAGTTGCATGTGTTGGTAATGTTTTTAAGTTTTGAGTATCAACAATTTGTTGACATACCTTGCATCCCGCCTTGTTGGTGTCTGCAGCGGTTAGTGTACACGTCAGACATTGCAGTCACAAGCAAACTTCGCAGCAAGTGTTCGAAATGCCCTCCTCCAACCTCATTGTAGTAGATTATGCGGCATATTAGTGATCTGAATAACACCGGGTGTGTCTGTTACCTTATTGCAGGCACCCATGATCCTAACAAGTTGTACTCGTGGCGTGTAAACGCACGCATCCAGAAGTCCCCACGCCCTAAGTGTAATGGGTTCAGGTGATGCGAGTGAGGTGAGCAGTAAACTGGCCGGCCTCATACAATACAACATGTAGGACATTTGGTTTTGAGACGGCCACGCGCAGTTCTCGTGAAATGGTTGGTGCGCCGGTGACGGCGCATTCTGGGATGGTGAGCAGCGCATCCTCCACGAACTCTGGCACTGTGAACGTCAGTAACTTCCACAACACGACGTCTGTCAAATGGCGCGGGAGCTAGTATCACCCAGGCAGATAAGTCACCCATTATACGAGCCCAGATGTTAACCGCAAACTACTGCTGGTAACAAATCTCTGAGGTTGTATGAGTGATCAATCGTCCTTAATGTGGTTATTTCTACTGTAGAAAGTGTCTCTTCAAGTGAACGTAGACTCGTCTGTTAACAATACTGTAGCGAAGAAATCACAAAATATAGCACACTGCTGTAGGCACCACCAGAAAGAATTCTGGTCCAGGTGCACAATTCAATAGCCAAAATATGTGCACTTTTCCACAAAGTATGGTCGCTGCAGTCTTCTCGTTCTAAGTGCGACAGCATGGGTTGCTTTTGACGTGGATACGTCTTTAAATTTGCAACCATAGTGGGCAATCCAGAAAATCTAATGATATCAAAATCGGGAAATACTGTTTGGCATTGCATCTCCGAATCTATCGTATACATCTAAAATTCAATTACATCACTAGATTTCCAAAGGATCAGACAATTTGTTACTTTGATAGAGGACTGCGAAACGTTGCGCCCGGGGGGTTTGGGGTCACCGCCATTTTGAGTTCGCTTCGCCGCGTCTCATAATTTCCGCGTAGAATAACTTGTGATGCGAAGTAGCTACTGCGCTCGTTTAAGTTTGACTGTATAAAACATTTGTGTGGTGTGGTTATTGTGTAATTGTATGAATTAAAAGTAAAAAAAATTGTAAACTTAGCACAATGTCAGCCTATACTCGTCAAAAATCCAAGTCGAAATACAAAAATCGTATACGATTGGGAAGAGCCTCTCAAGAGCAATCCAGTGATACCCATGAAACCTAATATGATCAAGCGAAGNAAATCGTATACGATTGGGAAGAGCCTCTCAAGAGCAATCCAGTGATACCCATGAAACCTAATATGATCAAGCGAAGCGGTGACAGGAGCGTAAAAACGTAGACGTATACCGGCAAATAAAAAAACGGCCGTGTCCCCGACACAGGACCACACCCACGTTTTGGTCTTAAGTAGTGCCCTCTATACAGGCCAATGCTGCCTCTTCAAAGAGAGGATTTCGAACGTGTCAAGGATGACCACTTTTGTCTCGTCGTAGGAAAGAGCCTGTTTCTCGTAGTCGCTGTGTGATGTTACTGAAGGTGTGTTGGCTTGGCTCACGTCGTATAAGATATTAAATCCCCTGTTCACGTGCAGCATCCCGCCTATTCCCTTTAAAGTAGTAGAAGAGTGTCTTCCAGTGGAGCTCTGAGCCCGACACAACCACTTGCACAATTCATACAAAAGTAGTACATTCACTACAAACATTTCCATACAAGTACTGCAGTTGTATATGAAGGAACATGGCTTATACTTCGAAATATTTAAAACAAAGTTGCCAGAAACAACATATTTATTTAAGTTTAGTCTAATTTAAGAGTATTTCCATTGTAGATAATTTAGAAAGCACATTTTGCAAAAAAAATAATAATAAGGAAAACTATTAAGATATTTAAGTTTAAAATTATTTTAAATAATACATTTTATGCACATCTATATCTGTTATAACAAGATATTATTCCCCTAGGTAATCAGCCTACTTTCCTCTACATATGTAAGTAAGTGAGTAAACTTGACGATATAGGCCATACTGTTAAACTGAAACAACAGTAATGTGTGTGTTAAAATAACAATTTTTTATAGACGCCATTTTGAAAAAAGTGTCTCATTTACTTAAATATATCAGTTTATATAGCCTACTGTAATAACATTTGTTTGCCAAATGTGGTGGGAATCAGCTGATTTTTTTCCGATATAAAATAAAGATAGCATTATCTCACAAAATGGTTGACAAAAGTGGCTTTGTCTAAAGACATTTGATGGCTGGGCAGTTAGCTGGGCAGAGACGTCTGGTCTCTCAGCTGTATGGGCAGAGACATGACGTCTCTCAGCTAGGAGGGCAAAGACCTGAGGTCTCTCAGCTGGGAGGGCAGAGACGTGTGGTCTCTCAGCTGAGAGGGCTATGACATCAGATCTCTCAGCTGCCAGGCCAGAGGCGTGAGGTCTCTCAGCTGGCTGGGCAGGGACGTGTGGTCTCTCAGCTGGCTAGGCAGAGACATGACGTCTCTCAGCTGGGAGGGCAAAGACCTGAGGTATCTTAGCTGGGAGGGCAGAGAAGTGTGGTCTAATAGCTGGGAGAGCTAAGACGTGAGGTCTCTACGCTGGGATTGCACAGACGTGAGGCCTCTGAGCTGGTAGGGCAGAGACATGAGGTCTCTCAGTTGGGAGGGCAGAGACGTGAGGTCTCTCAGCTGCCTGGGGCAGAGACGTGAGGTTTCTCAGCTGGGAGATCAGATACGTTTGGTCTCTAAGCAGGATGGGCAGAGACAACAGTTCTCTCAGCTGGGAGAGCCTAGACGTGAGGTCTCTCAGCTGGGAGGGCAGAGACGTGTGGTCTCTCAGCTGGCTGGGGCGGGACGTGTGGTCTCTCAGCTGGGAGGGCTATGACGTGAGGTCTCTCAGCTGGTAGGGCAGAGGCGTGTGGTCTCTCAGCTGGCAGGGGGAAACGTGTGGTCTCTCAGATGGGAGGGCAGAGATGTTTAGATTACTAAGAGGAGAGGAGGGGATCATCGCTGTGTCGTTCATCACCGTGGATCGACTATTGCAAACACTACTTAACTAGTTGAACTTCTGGTTGAAGTTCATGTTGACCGGCGCAATCCGCTAGTCAAACTCACAACAAACACAAGCATTTCGCACAACAAATACGCGATTACCTCGAAAACGGCAAAACTTGGAGAGTTGTACCACCATTTCTTTCTGTTCATTTGTACCCTGCGTTTCATTGTATGCTTTAAAAAAAAATGTGTTGCCTTGTATTGCTCATTTGTTAACACAAACACCGCTTACAGCTCCTTTTTACAACACAATGTCAAAGGATTCTGAGCACAATAACTTTTTTTATAGCAGATTTTGGTTTAAGTAGCAAGTATAGAAATTTCCGCTGTTCTATATCACCTACATTTTATTATATCCCACATTATACACTTTTCGCTAACATCATTTAAGAGGTTCTATAACCTTTCACATATGAAATTGACAGTGGATATCGTGTATGAAACTGTTATTCGTATAGCAATAAATTGTCTTAGTTGGCAAACAATAACTGAATCAAGTTGTATATACAACGTTGGTATTCGGCTATCTTCCCTCTTCACTCAAATATCCCAATTTATATAAATTACTATAATTCCATCGCCACTAAAGCTACATGGACCGGATTTGGCAAATACATTTCGCAGTTTTCTATTTCATAGTGATGTTGCGACAGAAAGTATTTCTCCTTACCCTTCCACTATATTGTCCTATTCCGGACTTTTCAGATTTGGCATATGTTCTTGGACCTTTTATATATTTTCCTGTATAAACATTTAGTAGGAACAAAATTCCGACACATTTTATTAATATCTTATACAAATATTATAAGTTTTGCAGAATATCCAAAAATGTGTCGTATAAGTTTATATATATTATTAACCCCCACCCCCTTTATCATTATTTTCAGGTTTTTCTACAAAATACTTCTCAAACACTGTGTAATGGTGTCACATAAATGAGGTTACTAGCCTTTCTGCCCGGTGGGTTTGCATGACATGAATCAGCTTACCTTCAAGTTGTGTCGGAAAAGTTCGGTAAATGGTATCAGAAAAGAAAGAATACAGAAGATACAAACAATTGAACTTTATTAGCCTTCAAAGTAATCACCATCTGCTACCACGTTCGTGAAGCTTCTGGAAATTGTCAGAAAGGCCTCTTTAGGAATTGATCGCAGAAACGCTGTCACGTTGCTGGATTGCCTCTTCGATAGCAAAAGGTGGGCCTTTCAAGTTGCTCTTCAGACGGGGAAACATAAAGAAATCCGCTGGCGCACGATAAGGGGAGTGCGGTGGCTGACTGAGAAGATGCACGCCGAGCACTCTGAGCCAGGAAGTGACGCACACGGATCGCACAATGCGCAGGCGCGTTATCAAGCAGCAACATCCACTTTCCAGTCCTGTGCAACTCTGATCGAACATGGCGGATGCGGTAAGGGAAACTTGCTCAAAGATCGCGATGTTCACTGTTTGAACAGCAGGAACAAATTCCTTACGGATGATGCCATCGTTGTCTAAGAAGGCGATCAAAATTGTCTTGACCTTGGAAATTTGCAGGCGGCTCATTTTGTGTAGCGGGGAAGTCGGTGAACGCCAACCCTTCTGTTGCCGCTTTGATTTGGATTTATCTGATGGCACATGGTAAACCCTGTGACAGTGTTTCGAAGAAAGGTTTGGATCCTGATCACACATGGTAATGAAATCGCCTGGAGTTTCCATCCGGTGTGCTTTCTCGTCTTTGTCAGCTTACGAGGAACACACCGTGCTCTTGTTGAGATATCGGAACATTCACAGAACAATTTGATGACGTGCTGAAGGTGTTCCACACACCAATGTCTGGTGCGTCTGAAGGTCGGCTTCCAAATGAGTGCACATCGTGTCCAACGACATATACGTCCTCTCTCTTCCTCCACCAACACCACACCAATAATAAGGCTGCGGTGGTGTAGGGGTCAGTCTACTTGCCTACCACATATGTGAACTGTATTCTATTCTCGGCGGGGTCGCCCCTATTTATCGCACACGGGAATCGTGCTGAACGATACCGCTGGCCGGCTGGTTTTCTCGAGCATCTCCAGTTTCCCCCGCCCTTGCATTCCTGTGCTGCTCCATACTCGCACCGCTTCACCCTCATCAACTCCCTAGTCCTCGATATTAAGAGCCGCCGAAATCTCTTCACTGCTTGTAATATGATGAAACTTATAACTAGTTAGCCGATGATTTATGTTATGTGAAGAAACTTTATTATTTCCTATATACAGAACTGCAATTTAAATATTTTGCGATTTTTTACAGCGAAAATATGAAGGGATATATCGATAACTATCATTGCAGCATGTCGGCCGTAATTAATTACTTCGGCTATCATAAAATACAAACATTTAGCGAACCGTTATGTAACAAGCAGTCTTGGCGGAGTGGCTAAGGCATCTGATTCGAAATCAGATTCCCTCTGGGAGCGCAGGTTCGAATCCTGCCGGCTGTGAGGAAACTGTGTTNTTATTTCCTATATACAGAACTGCAATTTAAATATTTTGCGATTTTTTACCGCGAAAATATGAAGGGATATATCGATAACTATCATTGCAGCATGTCGGCCGTAATTAATTACTTCGGCTATCATAAAATACAAACATTTAGCGAACCGTTATGTAACAAGCAGTCTTGGCCGAGTGGTTAAGGCATCTGATTCGAAATCAGATTCCCTCTGGGAGCGCAGGTTCGAATCCTGCCGGCTGTGAGGAAACTGTGTTTTTATTATCAGCAACTTTCGCAGTGGGTTCCATACTAGTGACACATGAAGTTGTAGTTTTTTAGAGCTCTGTTCGATAGCGCAAAATTCTGATAATATGATACGAAGAAAATAGACAAAATATTTATTAAGTGTGCACTTGTCAATTGTTATATTGTATTGTAATTTATATGTCTTTGTGTGTACTTTTGCCAACGATGCATATTACTAAACTCATAATTTTTCTTTCTTCTGTCTGTTAATGCTCTTATTACTCGAGAACCACTTTTTCGGTTTATGTGTTTTTTTTAATTTNTCTGTCTGTTAATGCTCTTATTACTCGAGAACCACTTTTTCGGTTTATGTGTTTTTTTTAATTTCCTAGCTACCTTCTCTGGTCGGGTTTTAGTATATATTTTGTTACGTAGAGTAACATAAGGAATAAGCAGTGAACATAACAGTGAATAAAGTCGGAATACGTTTGCTGCCAGCGCGCTCTCTTACAATTCCTGCCTATACTTTAAGAGATACCTAAGTTTTGTGAAAAAGTAACTTTTCGCTAGTCGGTTGACCGTTCGCGGACGTGGAGAACCATTTGAAGAGGCGTACAGTTGAGATCGGAAAAGGCTTGTGGGAAAGGGGGGGGGAACAAAAGTCATATGCACTCAGTCAGCACTCAGTCGGCTCGCGTCGTTAGTAATAAACTAATCACGTTCGAGCATGTATGTGTATTTATTCCGAGCCCGCTGCGAATTTTTATTTCAATTATTTATTTTTAAAAAACCTGAACAATAACTCTGTAGTCAACGCGAATGCAGCAACATGCACAGCTAGATTTCAATAAATAAGATTATTAATCAATCAAAAATACTACGTTTACCAGTTGCCAACTTATGTGTAGATAATGTATAGAGAATTTCACTGGAGCAATTAAGTCAGCAGTAATAACAAGCAAGCTGATACAACCGAACATCACTGTGTAGGTGTGCCTTGAACTGCACGTGTGTTTGAAAACCGATAACAGTTTTGAGTACCCGAAACTTCGCGAACTTTTTCATCGTCGCAGACATCTTGCTGTGTTCTTGAGATGTTAGCCTACTTTCCGAAGTATATAATTGCTTAAGAAATCGCTTTCCTGTGTGTGTCTGTATGTGTGTATGCACACTATTTTCAATTTTGACCGCGCTAACCGAATTTCATAAACTCGGTACTCATATAGTACTTAGTAAGGATATCTGACTTTTATTGTTTTTGGTCATTCCAGACACTTACCTTCAGCATGGCGGCCATTTTTAAAGTTTAGGATGACTTGTCATATCTCGCGAACCATTCAACAGATGTAAACAAAACTTTTTAATTTGACAGTGACTAATGTAAGCGATGACTTTGGACTTTGATATTGTGGTTATTCCACAATTTTGGAAGTTAGCATCACATGCGAATGTAATACTTTCTGGTTACAACTCGAAAACTACATTACCAATTCTAGCCGAATTAAGCGGACGGTTAACAGTATTGTAGGCGATTGAAATGTATAACATTTCAATTAATTAGGCACTCATTTTCAAAATGGTGGCAATGCCATTAAAATTAAGTTTTATTCTGTATATCTACCGTACAAACAATTTCGTCAAATTTTTGTCGTTACAGGAATTAAGAAATAGTCTGTCCTAGAACACATGGGTCCTGGGTAAGGATGTGTAGATCAGTCACTATCTTGGATCCGCCATTTTGGATGATCTTGATATTTGACGTGACCTCCGCCTGCCATCTTANGTGGATGTGTAGATCAGTCACTATCTTGGATCCGCCATTTTGGATGATCTTGATATTTGACGTGACCTCCGCCTGCCATCTTAGTATCTCTTGACCTGGTCATCCATCCACTATCATATGTATAATATCAGCTGCCACATGAGGATCCAGTATGCCGCCATATTGGATGTCACCTANTCTGACTTTTATTGTTTTTGGTCATTCCAGACACTTACCTTCAGCATGGCGGCCATTTTTAAAGTTTAGGATGACTTGTCATATCTCGCGAACCATTCAACAGATGTAAACAAAACTTTTTAATTTGACAGTGACTAATGTAAGCGATGACTTTGGACTTTGATATTGTGGTTATTCCACAATTTTGGAAGTTAGCATCACATGCGAATGTAATACTTTCTGGTTACAACTCGAAAACTACATTACCAATTCTAGCCGAATTAAGCGGACGGTTAACAGTATTGTAGGCGATTGAAATGTATAACNCTCGAAAACTACATTACCAATTCTAGCCGAATTAAGCGGACGGTTAACAGTATTGTAGGCGATTGAAATGTATAATATTTCAATTAATTAGGCACTCATTTTCAAAATGGTGACAATACCATTAAAATTAAGTTTTATTCTGTATATCTACCGTACAAACAATTTCGTCAAATTTTTGTCGTTACAGGAATTAAGAAATAGTCTGTCCTAGAACACATGGGTCCTGGGTAAGGATGTGTAGATCAGTCACTATCTTGGATCCGCCATTTTGGATGATCTTGATATTTGACGTGACCTCCGCCTGCCATCTTAGTATCTCTTGACCTGGACATCCATCCACTATCATATGTATAATATCAGCTGCCACATGAGGATCCAGTATGCCGCCATATTGGATGTCACCTAATGCTCTATCATTTCACTACACCATATTGTTTTCAGAATTTTCCATCTTCCTTCACTTTCAATCCACCTTGGTACCTCTTGCTCTTTCATTCCTTCTCGTCTGCTCCATCTCACTCCAACTGCCATCTTGGATATCGTCTGCTGTTGGCTGTCATTTTGGATATTTATAGGCTGCTATCTTGCTTCTTCTCCCGCCGTCTTGGTTATCATATCACCTNTATCTTGCTTCTTCTCCCGCCGTCTTGGTTATCATATCACCTGGTAGGTGGTGCTACTTTCAGTCACCATTTTGGAAGTTTCTTTTTTTTTTGCTTATAAGGGGCGCCATATTGGTTCCCTCGCAGTCTGCAAGGCAATTCTAGTGTCGCGTCATATCGTCATCTGCTGCTAGGAGTGTTGGTGTTCGCCTGAGGCTGAATCCGATGTTCCTTGTGTTGTATGCAGATAATCGCCTCTATCCACATTATATAGATTAATCCAGTGTAAAAAGCTGTGGAGGTGAGGCACAGTGAACTGCAGGACATCTTATTGGAAGTCAGGTGCCCCAGTCAACTGAGCTACCAGGACATGGATGCCTGTACAGTTGGAAATAATGTATATATATAAAATTAGCATTTAAAATATAGCTTCCAAATTAATATCCTAGGCACAGCCCCTGTGGTCGGTCAGGGTGGTANATATAAAATTAGCATTTAAAATATAGCTTCCAAATTAATATCCTAGGCACAGCCCCTGTGGTCGGTCAGGGTGGTAGGCCAAATATGCCTTAAGCCATCTTGTAAGATTAGTTAGTCATAATTTCCGAACTGTTTAAGATATAGCTGCAAAATTGATATAATAGACATTGAGCCTGATGTCAATCAGGGTGGTCTGGACTATTTTGCCTTAACCCATAGGAATCAACGCCGATGATGAATACAGTGGTAGGGGCAAGTATAATTTATGCCCTCTCATAAGCATATGTGGATGCCGTTTCTCATCCACCGAACCTATAGTCGCAAAATCAAATAATAGGCGTCAACCACGTCGATNAGCATATGTGGATGCCGTTTCTCATCCACCGAACCTATAGTCGCAAAATCAAATAATAGGCGTCAACCACGTCGATAATCAAAGAGGTTGGTTCAAGCAACACCTCTTATAAGGATAAATGGTTGCCATTTCCCATCCACCAAAGCTAAAGTCATCAAATTCAAAACATAGGCATCACCTCTGACAACGAACAGGGCGGTAGGGCAAGTGTCCTTAAGCTCTTGTATAAGTCTCGTCTGCAGCCATTTCCAAACTGTTTAAGGTACAGCCACTAAATTCATTTCATAGGTACCACCCCTTGATGCAAGTGCAGTACACACTACACGAATTGAAAATACAGTTATTTAGCTTGCGACCAAATTAACAAACATTTAAGCCATTAGTCGTGCAAAAGTTTGTGTGTGTGTGAGAGAGAGAAGACACTGCTAAATACCATTGTAAATCGATATAAAATGTTTTAAGTATAATATCTATAAGGATTTACTAACCGATGCCTATTGCGCGAGCATTGATAAAAAAAAGATATTAATAATTTTAAAGTCAAACAGTTATAAGCTTAAAAGAGCAGACTTATATTGCGCGAGCATCTGGCGCTCTACATCGCGCTTCAGGAACTCCTGATTTAATGAGACCTATGTCAGTTTCATCAACTTCCATGTCCATACTAACGTATTCTTGGAACATGTTCAACCTTATCATCTGCGTCATCGACTGAGACTTCTATGGGTCTACCGGAATTCCTACGGACATCGGGAATTATTGGCTCCGGGCCTGCATATGTGTCATCAGGTTCGTCAGCTGTGGCCACTGCATCGCCAACGGACACTTCAACCTTTGGTCCAGCCACAACTGTATAGCCAACCACCTCCTCTGAACCATTCCAATGTTATAAGTGCCGTTTCTGTGAAAATAACTCCGCTTGCAGCAGCTGTGTTCGATGGCATATGAAGCATAGTTGCACAACGAGCGCCTCACAAATAAAGTTCGTGTTTGAAGAGTCAGGTGACGGTTTTAAAAATGGATGGTCTAAGAGTACATATGACTATATGCACGAGGCTTCTTACATGTAACATATCAGATCAATCTTTACAGTTAAAAATGTATGTTGACCTTCCTGACTTGATCAAACACAAATGCTCGGTAATCAATCCCATCTACTATGACAGCTAATTTTTAAAGGGTTCAGAGTTGGCCAGAATTGTTAAGTAATCGCGTCGTCAGTGTTTCGACAAATATTTTGCTGAGGTGGAACTAATGTTTGATTTTCATGGGCTGGATATTCAGAATCCTGTGCATATTTATGAGGGTCTTTAAAAACAACACTGGTGTGTGTGTAAATGTGTACTCGTTGAATGCTAAGGAAAAAAGCGGTGCCAATGGATGTCACGAAGAATTAGAAAACCGAACATATAGATTTTCCGATGGTGAAGGATGAATCGAAGTATATTTCACATTATTTGTCACATTTGAAACATTTCTCGTTAGGTTAACTGACATTACTTTGCATCGGTACAAAGTTCATATCTACTATTAGCGTTTTAAGCATCATACCAATTATCCTCGGAAATCAGGTCTCACTGGCGAAGAGTGCCTTGCAGTGCATGCTACAATGTGTACAAGATAAATTTTTTTAAATGTTGATGTGTGTTTACTCATGTTGTTCATTACCAAAAATAAAATTATATATATGCGAGTGTGTGTTTGGGTGTGTTGGGACTTTAATATGCGTTTAAGTTATAACTTACCTGCCTGAATATAAAAATTAGCATACGTCTTTTTCGTATACTGCATATTTGATTATTCTTGTCATCAGTATTATTTTATGGATCACGAATATGGCATCGCACTCCGCCCGTGGCCGCATGCCGATACTTATATATATATATATATATATATATATACTTATGCATAGTTGAAATACATGTGTTGCGATGTTTTCTTACTCGACATTTCAATGTTCATGTATTTAATGTCATTTCTATGTATATAATATGCTTACACTTCTAGCACTATACATAGTATGTATTCTTAATAAGCACATGTATATGATAATTAAAACGAATTACATTGTTAACATGTACTGTATAATTGAATTCCTCTCGTAAAAGGAATTGTATGTGTGATTCGGCTTGCATACCAGCATGGAGACTGACGTGTCTCACTCGGCTGGTGTAAGTACCATCCCTGAGAATTGCCGAGATCTACACAGCGCCAACGGCGTCAGCCGATCACCTGGGCTGCCTTACAGATCCTCGAGATGTGTCGAATGTTTTCCACCGCTAGTGTTGTGAGTACTTAATGTACTCTTAATTTGACTGTTTTGTTTCAATTGGTTCGTACTGAAATTGCTTGCTATTCGGTTGTACTAACCATGGCTACCTGTTCTCGTCTAGTGTAGTCTAATACAGCATACAGAGCACAATACTTGTGCAATATGCGATGGTTGGTAAGTTCGTATATCTATTATCTTGTCGCGTGACGGTTTAGGGATTATAGCACGACATTGGCTCACATCCATCACCCCCCCACACCACCCCCGCACCACGCACTTCGCTAGGTGCCTTCCAGACGGCACGTGGAACCACAGGCAGGTAGAAAATTTCGGGACACGTGGAGCTGAAGCG
>NQII01000023.1:1064287-1086502 GCA_002778355.1 Clitarchus hookeri
CCCCCCGCTAAAACTTCAGAAATCAGGACACATGTGGTAAACGGCTTTGTTCGGTGTTCTTCCACTTCACCCCCTCACCACCTTCCTCCACCTCCTAAAATGCGCCACGTGCCGCCGATTCAGGGCAGCGGCTGGCGTGAATAAAAACCCCTTTCCAAGAATAGGAGGGGGTCAGTAATATCGGGTACGTCAGTCAGTCATACCGGGGCAGTCAGAGGNCAGTCATATCGGGGCAGTCAGAGGCTGCGATACTCCGTGCCGGGAGAATCAGTTACGTCAGTAAAGTCAACCAGTCAGTAGAAGATCGCCGAGCAGAGAGTCAGGTCAGGGGTTCGGACCCCTGACCACGTCAGTACGTCAGCAGCAACTGTGGCCTTGCCAAGGCCTACCCATCGCCGGAGATCACCCACCACAGCTGACAACACCCGCAACAAGAGTTAAGTATGACAATCACCGTCACGAGAAGCCCACTCAACCACGAATTCGCCCAGTAAATCCGAGTAACCAAACTATCACAGTACCGCACCTCTCAAGTGTTGATGTTGTTTATTTGTGAATATATACGAGACAATATATTCGTACTTCAAAATACAACAGTAATAGTCTACCTCATTACAATACCCACAACCTCCACGCACTTTATAGTCGGTGCCTGGGGGACATTAACTCTGACCATATAAGCCACCATGTCTTCTACAGTGGCGGTACTTGAGTCGTCGTTAATCTTATAATATATGTTTGCATAGAGTGTAGCAGTGTTGTCCTTATCGTTCCTATGGTTCTCAAGCTACGCGATTGTATCTTTTTCTAGGCCAGCGCGATGTACAGTGCTCGATGCTCGCGCAATATAAGTCTGTTCGTTAATGCTTATAACTGTTTGCCTTTAAAAATTTGTATATCTGTTTGTGTCAATGCCCGCGCAATATGCATCGGTTAGTAAATGCTTATAGCTATTTGACTTAAATTTTTTTTTATATATATTTACAATGGGATGTATCACTGCCTTCTCTCTCTCTCTCTCTCTCTCTCTCTCTCTCTCACACACACACACACACACACTCTTGCACGACTAATAGGTTAAATGTTAGTTTATTTGTTGGAAAGCTAAATAATTGCATTTTCAATTCGTGTGGTGTGTACTGCACTTGTATGAAGGGGTGTTGCCTATGAAATGAATTTAGTGGCAGTACCTTAAACAGTTCGGAAATTATGACTAACTATTCTCATAAGTGGGATTAAGGCATATTTGATCTACAACCCTGATCGACAACAGGGGCGATGCCTAGGATATAAATTTGGTAGCTATATATTAAATGCTGATTTTATATATATATTATTTCCTCATGTACTGGCATCCATTTCGTGGTAACTCAGTCGACTAGGGCATCTGTCTACCAATGAGAGGTCCTGCAGTTCACTGTACCTCACCTCAACAGCTTTTTACATTGAATTAATCTGTATAATGTTGATAGAGGCGAGTATCTGCATACAAAACAAGGAAAATCGGATTCAGCCTCAGGCCAACACCAACACCCCTACAGCATATGACAATATATATATATATAACGACACTAGAACTGCCTTGCAGACAGCGAGGAAACCAATATGGCGCCCCTGGTAGGCATTGAAAGAAACTTCCAAAATGGTGACTAAAAGTAGCACCACCTAGCAGGCTATATGAGAACCAAGATGGAGGGAGACGAAGCAAGATTGCAGCCTATAAATATCAAAGATGACAGCCAACAGCAGACAATATCCTAGATGGCGGTTGGAGTTAGATGGAGCAGGCGAGAAGGAATGACAGAGGAGGTACCAACGTGGATTGACGGAGCAGGAAGATGAATAATTCTAGAAACACAATGGCGAAATTTAAATGCTATTTCATTAGGTGACATCCAATATGGCGGCATACTGGATATTAAAATGGCTGCTGATATGATATCTAAGATAGTGGATGGCGGTCAAGGTCAAGAGCTTTAAAATGGCAGTCGGAAGTTAATATCAAATGTCAAGATCATCCAATATGGCGGAACCAAGATAGTGTCTGATCTACACATCCACACCCAGAACTCATGTGTTCTAGGACATACTATTTCTAACTACCTGAAACGACAACATTTTGTCGAAATTGGTTAAATGGTATGGTATATATACATAATAAAACTAAATTATTAATAGTATGGCCGCCATTTTGAAAAAGAGTTCCTTATTAATTGAAATATTTAATACATTTAAATCGCCCACAATAGTGTTAGCCGTCCGCTAAATTTGGCTAAAATTGATAATGTAGTTTTGGAGTTGTAACCATAAAGTATTATATTCACATGTGAAGCTATCTTCCAAAATTGTGGAATAACAACAATATCAAAGTCCAAAGTCATTGCTTACATTATTCACTGTCAAAATACAAAGTTTGGTTTACATCGGGTGAATGGTTCCCGAGATAGGACATGTCATCCTAAACTTTAAAAATGGCCGCCATGCTGAAGGTAAGAGTCTGGAATGACCGAAAACTATACAAGTCAGATATCCATTTTAGTACTATATGCGAACCGAGTTTGGTGAAATTCGGTTATCGCGTACAAAATAGAAAAGATGGTGAACAGACACCCATCCAGACACACACAGGAAAGCGATTTCATAAGCATTTAAATACTTCGGAAAGTAGGCTAAAATCGGAGGAACACAGCAAGATGTCTTTGACGATGGANTAAGCATTTAAATACTTCGGAAAGTAGGCTAAAATCGGAGGAACACAGCAAGATGTCTTTGACGATGGAAAAGTTAGCGAAGTTTCGAGTACTCAAAACTGATTCCATTTTCAAGCGCACGTGCAGATCGAGGCACGCCTATATAGTGATGCACCTGGCCTGCATATGTGTCATCAAGTTCGTCAGCGGTTGCCACTGCATCGCCAACGGACACATCGACCTTTGGTCCAACCACAACTGTATATCCAACCACCTCCTATGAACCATTCCAATGTTATAAGTGCCGTTTCTGCGAAAATAACTTCTCTTGCAGCAGCAGGGTTCGATGGCATAGGAAGCACAGTTGTACAACAAGTGCCATCCAAATAAAATTCGTGTTCGAAGGGTCAGGTAACGGTTTCAAGAATTGATGGTTTAAGAGTACATATGACTATATGCACGAGGCTTCTTACATGTAATATATCAGATGAATCTTCACAGTTAAAAATGTATGTTGACCTTCTAGACATGATCAATTACAAATGTTCTGTAATCAATCCCATCTACTATGACAGCAAATGTTTAAAGAGGTCAGAGTTGGCCAGAATTGTTAAGTAGTCGCGTCCTCAGTGTTTCGACAAATGGTTTGGTGAGGTGGAACTAATGTTTGATTTTCATGGGCTGGATATTCAGAATCCTGTGCATATTTATGAGGGTCTTTAAAAACAACACTGGTGTGTGTAAATGTGTACTCTTTAAATGCTAGGGAAAAAAGTGGTGCCAATTGATATCAGGAAGAATGAGAAACCCGAACATATTGATTTTCTGAAGGTGAAGGATGAATCGAAGAATATTTCACATTATTGTAAGATTTGCAACTTTTCTCGATATGTCAACTAACATTACTTTGTATGGGTACACAGTTCGTATCTACTATCAGCGTTTTAAGCATTATACAAATTATACACGAAAATAAGGTATCACTGGCGAAGAGTGCCTTGCAGTGCATGCAACAAAGTGTACAAGATAAATGTTTTGAATTTTGATGTGTGTTTACTCATGTTGTACATTACCAAAAATAAATATATTATATATATATATATATGTGTTGGGGCTTAAATATGCGTTACCGGTATAACTTACCTGCTCGTATATGAAAATATACATACGACTTTTTCGTATACTGTATATTTGAATGTTCTTGTCGTAAGTATTATTTTATGGACCACTCGCATGGCATCGCACTCCGCCCGTGGCCGCATGCCGATACTTATATACATATATATATATATATATATATATATATATATATATATACATATGCATAGTTGAAATACATGTTTTGCGTAGCTTCCTTACTTGACATTTCAATGTTCATATACTTAATTTAATTTCTATGTAAATAATATGCTTAATCTTCTAGCACTATTCATGGTATATATTCATAATAAGTACATGTGTAAAATAATTAAAACGAAGTCAATTGTCTACTTGTACTGTATAATTGAATTCATCTCGTAAAAGGAAGTGCATGTGTGACTCGGCTTGCATGTCAGCCTGGAGGCTGACGTGTCTCTCTCGACTTGTTTATTAACCATCCCTTCGAATTGCCGAGACATACAGAGCGCCAACGTCGTCAGCTGATCACCTGGGCTGCCTTACAGATTCTCGAGAAGTGTTGAACGTTTTCAACCGCTAGTGTTGTGAGTACTTACTGTACTCTTAATTTGATGGTTTTGTTTCAATCGGTTCGTACTGAAATGGCTTGCTATTCGGTTGTACTAACCATGGCTACCTGTTCTTGTATAGCATAGTCTAATACAGCATAGAGAACACAATACATGTGCAATTTGCGATGGTTGGTAAGTGCTTATATCTATTATCTTATAATATATGTTTGCATAGAGTGTAGCACTGTTGTCCTTATCGCTCCTATGGTTCTCAAACTACGCGAATGTATTTTTTTCAAGCCCAGCGCGATGTACAATGTTCGATGCTCGTGCAATATAAATCTGTTCGTTAATGCTTATAACTGTTTTCCATTAAAATAATTTATATCTGTTTGTGTCAATGCTCGCGCAATATGCATCGGTTAGTAAATGCTTATAGATATTAAACTTAAAAAATATTTCATATCGATTTACAATGGTATGTAGCAGTGTCTTCCCTCTCTCACACACACACAAACTCTTTCACAAGTAATGGCTAAAATGCTTGTTAATTTGGTAGCAAGCTAAGTAATTGTATTTTCAATTCGTGTAGTGTGTACTGCACATGCATCAAGGGGTGGTGCCTATGAAATTAATTTAGTGGCTGTACCTTAAACAGTTTGGAAATGGCTGCAGACTAGACTTATACAAGAGCTTAAGGACACTTGCCCTACCGCCCTGTTCGTTGTCAGAGGTGATGCCTATTTTTGAATTTAATGACTTTAGCTTTGGTGGATGGGAAATGACGACCAACTATCCTTATAAGAGGTCTTAATTGACCCAACCACTCTTTTCGTTGTAGTGGTAGACGCCTATTATATGAATTTTATGTAAATATGTTCGGTGGATGAGAAACGGCATGCACATATGCTTACGACAGGGCTTAAATTATACTTGCCCCTACCACTGTGTTCGTCATCGGCGTTGATGCCTATGGGTTAAGACATAATTTGTTCTCGACTGATAAGCGCACTAATAGACAGACAGACAGAGAGACGTTGAGTTTTATAACATGTATCGATGGCAAATGTACATACAATAACATATAAATGACAATACAATTCAACAATTGACAAATTCACACTTACCAAATTTGGTGTCTATTTTCTTCGCATCATATTATCAGAATTTTGCGCTGTCGAACAGTGCTCTAAAAAACTACAACTTCAAGTGTCAGTTGTATGGAACCCACTGCGAAAGTTGCTGATAACAAAAACGAGATTGTCTCGCAGTCGGCAGGATTCGAACCTGCGCTCCCAGAGGGAATCTGATTTCAAGTCAGACGCCTTAACCACTCGGCCACGACTGCTAGTTACGTGGTGATTTGCAAAATGTTTGTATTTTATGACAGTAAAGGTAATTCATTCCTGCCAACATGCCGCAATGATAGGTATCGATATATCCCTTCATCTTTACGCGGTAAGAAAGTGTAAAACATTTCAATTGAAGTTCTGCAAATATGAAATAAGAAATTTGCTTCACATAACATAAATCTTTGGCTAACTAGAGTCCGTTCACGACTGGAAGAAACTTTTGAAAATCAACCCATGAAAAAACACCCTAGCCGTTAGCGACATGCATATAACATTACAAACAGCGGCGAGCGCGGATACAGTTATGCTGTTAGGTTTGCCATCACAAAGAAAGGAAATAGTTTCAAGTTTTAACGTAATTGTTAATTTATTGCTTAGAATGCGCGCCGAAAAGACTTGTATCTTATTATGCCAATTATTAATGACGTGATGCTAACATATTTAGATTTCAACGTTTCTTGCATAGTCATATGATCACGCTCAAGGTGAAATAAACGTGGCCATTTATTTATTAACCTTCGTTCCTTGTGTTGTTGACAAACGTGACAGAGAATTTGTGCGATTATCTTGTTTAACCTATAATAATTAATTGATTTGTCTTGTTTTACTAATATCTGCTCTTTCTTATTTGGTTTTTAATAACGTATGATTTTAATTTGTGCACACTTTTTCGTTGTACTATTTTTATGTGTTTCGTGCTCGTGTCTTTCCTTTGCCACTCTATTCTAACGTTGCAGTATTTGCACATTAGAATTGTTTTCACATTTTTGAAGACGTAGAATCTTTCACTCGCAAACTCTGCCGTCCTGTCGAAAACCGTCACAACCATTCTTAAATAACGTTCTACAATTGCGCGAACTATACGACTCGGTATACCACCACGCCATTTTAACGTCTGCAGCAGTTTCGATCAGTACAAAATGTCCTCCCCTTGATTTACGGGAATTTATCGAAAGCCACTAATAATCGAAAGTAAATAAACAACTACTATCGATTCATCAAAATACTCGCATTTTGGGTTTATAGAATGAAATGTTTTTCGCTGGAATAGCATATTCTTAAGTATAAAATTATCAAGATTAAAAACTTTATGTTTTTGGAATATCCATTAATAATCTTTACATGACATTTATAATGTGTACTAGCATGTTCGAACACATGTACACACACACACACCCAGTGGAATATAAACATTGCCATGTGACTAACATACGGCAGTCACATGGCAATGTTTGTTTATCTTTGGCGGAAGGATACGAAATGGGCTTGAAAGTGGATCTTTAGCAGGGATTCAAGAAAATCTCTTCCAGTCGTGAACCGACTATAGTTATAAGTTTCATCATATTACAAGCAGGTGAAGTGAGTGAAGAAATTTCGTTGGATCTTAACATCGAGGTCTTTAGAGCGGATGAGGGTGAAGCGGTGCGAGTATGGAGCAGCACCGGAATGCAAGGGCGGGGGAAACGGGATATGCTCGAGAAAACCAGCCGTCGAGCGGTATCGTTCAGCACGATTCCGCTATGCGAAAATCAGGGGGCGACCGCGCCAGGAATAGAACCTTGTTAACATAGGTGTTAGGCAAGTAGTCTGACCACTAAACCACCGAAGCCTTATTATTGAGGTGGTGTTGGTGGAAGAAGAGAGGACTTAGACGTCGCTGGACATGGTGTGCACTCATTTGGAAGCCGACCTTCATACACATCAGACATTAGTGTGTGGAACACCCTCAGCACGTCATCAAAACTGTTCTGTGAATGGTTCGATATCTCAACAAGAGCTCGGTGTGTGCCGCGTAAGCTGACAAAGAAGAGAAAGCACACCGGATGGAAACTCCAGGTGATAATATGACCATGTGTGATCAGGATGCAAACCTTTCTTCGAAACACCGTCACAGGGTATTATACCAGGTTCCATCAGTTAGATCCCGAATCAAAGCGACAACTGAACAAATGGAGTACACAAACGTTACCACCACACAAAATAAGCCACCTGCAAAAGTCCAAGGTCAATACAATGTCAATCTTCTTCTTCGACAACGATGGCATCATCCATACGGAATTTGTTCCAGCTGTTCAAACAGTGAACATCGCGATCTTTGAGCAAGTTTGCCTTAACACATCCACCGTGTTCCATAAGAGTTGCACAGGACTGGGAAGTGGATGTTGCTGCTTGATAACGCGCCTGCGCATTGTGCGATCCGTGTGCGTCACTTCCTGGCTTAGAGTGCTCGGAGTACATGTTCTCAGTCAGCCACCGCACTCCCCTTATCAGGCGCCAGCGGACTTCTTTATGTTTCCCCGTCTGAAGAGCAACTTGAAAGGACTACGTTTTGCCTTCGAAGAGGCAATCCAGCGAAGTGACAGCGATTGTGCGAACAATTTCTAAAGAGGTCTTTCGGACTATTTCCAGAATTTTTATGAACGTTGTAGCAGATGGTGATTACTTTGAGGGCTAATAGAGTTCAGTTGTTTGTATCTTCTGTAATCTTTCTTTTCTGATACCATTTACCGAACGTTTCCGACATACCTTGTAGGTAAGATGATTCATTTAATACAAACCCTTCGGGCAGGCAGGTACGTAACCTCATTAATGTGACACCATCCCACAGTGTTTAAAAAGGATTTTGTAGAATGACCGGAAAAAAGGTTTGGAGTGATGAGGAGGGGGTGGGGGTATAATATATATAAGCTTATACGGCAAATTTTTGGATATTCACAAAAACTAATATAATTTTCATAAGATTCGCAGACCACTCTACACTGCACAAGTTTTTTTGTAATTTTCTAAGAAATTCTTTGTACATTTACACATCATTGTAAACCTACAGCAACATACTCTGTAAACCTACAAGAACTTCCTTTGTAAACCTTCAGTAACATCCTTTGTAAACTGACTTTTTTGTAACTTTGCTAGAGCCGTGCTTATAACAACCTTAATCTAGAAAAAAATGTTTGTATTGCCTCGAATGACTTAAAGTCACGAAGTCACAAACAATTTAATTCTGTGACAATTATTTCACATAAAACAAGTGAATATGTGTACGAATGACGTGATATTGAATTATAGCTAAGGATTTTTTTCAGAGAGGGGGGGAGAGGGTTGTTTCCTTTCAACGTTCTTTGAAATGTAAACAACTTCAATGTATTTCACTTCGCTTTCCAAAATATAACACATGTTAAGCGTATTTCCGTACCCAGTAATTTTTACATCCTTCCGAACGGATTGTAATGATAATTTGTTTGTTTGCAATGCCAGTAACTGTCATCTCAATGACAATATACTAACAAAATATTCTACAAGGTAAAATTCAAAGTGTTCAACAACTCAATCCACCTGCAGACTTAGATGAACTGCTAACCTTAATTGGCATTATTACAAATGTGTGTATTGCACTTTTTACATAAACTACTTGCGGAGCTACAAAAAAATTTGGCAATGGGTTTTAAAAAAATTGTTTAAGTAGTATAAAAATTGTATATAGCGTATCTTGAGATAATAAGTTATCTTAAGTTTTCCTGTGCATAAACGTGGTATGAAAACCCCATTCCTCTCTTTTTTTTTTTTTCATTCGCCGGTGTAAATCATAGTTTTTTCTACACGATGTGTTTCGACATAATGTGAATGACGAAATAGTTATCCAGTTGCATGTGTTGGTAATGTTTTTAAGTTTTGAGTATCAACAATTTGTTGACATACCTTGCATCCCGCCTTGTTGGTGTCTGCAGCGGTTAGTGTACACGTCAGACATTGCAGTCACAAGCAAACTTCGCAGCAAGTGTTCGAAATGCCCTCCTCCAACCTCATTGTAGTAGATTATGCGGCATATTAGTGATCTGAATAACACCGGGTGTGTCTGTTACCTTATTGCAGGCACCCATGATCCTAACAAGTTGTACTCGTGGCGTGTAAACGCACGCATCCAGAAGTCCCCACGCCCTAAGTGTAATGGGTTCAGGTGATGCGAGTGAGGTGAGCAGTAAACTGGCCGGCCTCATACAATACAACATGTAGGACATTTGGNCGTGTAAACGCACGCATCCAGAAGTCCCCACGCCCTAAGTGTAATGGGTTCAGGTGATGCGAGTGAGGTGAGCAGGAAACTGGCCGGCCTCATACAATACAACGTGTAGGACATTTGGTTTTGAGGCGGCCACGCACAGTTCTCGTGAAATGGTTGGTGCCCCGGTGACGGAGCATTCTGGGATGGTGAGCAGCGCATCCTCCACGAACTCTGGCACTGTGAACGTCAGTAACTTCCACAACACGACGTCTGTCAAATGGCGCGGGAGCTAGTATCACCCAGGCAGATAAGTCACCCATTATACGAGCCCAGATGTTAACCGCAAACCACTGCTGGTAAAAAATCTCTGAAGTTGTATGAGTGTTCAATCGTCCTTAATGTGGTTATTTCTACTGTAGAAAGTGTCTCTTCAAGTGAACGTAGACTCGTCTGTTAACAATACTGTAGCGAAGAAATCACAAAATATAGCACACTGCTGTAGGCACCACCAGAAAGAATTCTGGTCCAGGTGCACAATTCAATAGCCAAAATATGTGCACTTTTCCACAAAGTATGGTCGCTGCAGTCTTCTCGTTCTAAGTGCGACAGCATGGGTTGCTTTTGACGTGGATACGTCTTTAAATTTGCAACCATAGTGGGCAATCCAGAAAATCTAATGATATCAAAATCGGGAAATACTGTTTGGCATTGCATCTCCGAATCTATCTTATACATCTAAAATTCAATTACATCACTAGATTTCCAAAGGATCAAACAATTTGTTACTTTGATAGAGGACTGCGAAACGTTGCGCCCGGGGGGTTTTGGGTCACCGCCATTTTGAGTTCGCTTCGCCGCGTCTCATAATTTCCGCGTAGAATAACTTGTGACGCGAAGTAGCTACTGCGCTCGTTTAAGTTTGACTGTATAAAACATTTGTGTGGTGTGGTTATTGTGTAATTGTATGAATTAAAAGTAAAAAAAATTGTAAACTTAGCACAATGTCAGCCTATACTCGTCAAAAATCCAAGTCGAAATACAAAAATCGTATACGATTGGGAAGAGCCTCTCAAGAGCAATCCAGTGATACCCATGAAACCTAATATGATCAAGCGAAGAGGTGACGGGAACGTAAAAACGTAGACGTATTCCGGCAAAAAAAAACGGCCGTGTCTCCGACACAGGACCACCCCACGTTTTTGTCTTAAGTAGTGCCCTCTATACAGGCCAATGCCGCCTCTTCAAAGAGAGGTCTCTCAGCTGGGAGGGCAAATACGTTTGGTATCTAAGCTGGATGGGCAGAGACATCAGTTCTCTCAGCTGGTAGAGCCTAGACGTGAGGTCTCTCAGCTGGGAGGGCAGAGACGTGTGGTCTCTCAGCAGGCAGCGGCGGGACGTGTGGTCTCTCAGCTGGGAGGGCTAAGACGTGAGGTCTATCACCTGGGATAGAAGAGACGTGAGGTCTCTCAGCTGGTAGGGCAGAGACGTGTGGTCTCTCAGCTGGCAGGGGGAGACGTGTGGGTTCTCAGCTGGGTGGGCAGAGATGTTTAGATTACTAAGAGGAGAGAAGGGTATCATCGCTGTGTCGTTCATCGCCGTGGATCGACTATTGCAAACACTACTTAACTAGTTGAACTTCGGGTTGAAGTTCATTTTGACCGGCGCAATCCGCTAGTCAAACTCACAACACAAACAAGCATTTCGCACAACAAATATGCGATTTCCTCGAAAACGGCAAAACTTGGAGAGTTGTACCACCATTTCTTTCTGTTCATTTGTACCCTGCGTTCATTGTATGCTTTAAAAAAAATGTGTTGTATTGTATTGCTCATTTGTTAACACAAACACCGCTTACAGCTCCTTTTTACAACACAATGTCGAAGGATTCTGAGCACAATAACTTTTTTATAGCAGATTTTGGTATAAGTAGCAAGTATAGAAATTTCTGCTGTTCTATATCACCTACATTTTATTATATCCCACATTATACACTTTTCGCTAACATCATTTAAGAGGTTCTATAACCTTTCACATATGAAATTGACAGTGGATATCGTGTATGAAACTATTATTCGTATAGCAATAAATTGTCTTAGTTGGCAAACAATAACTGAATCAAGTTGTATATAGGGGCTNAATAACTGAATCAAGTTGTATATACAATGTTGGTATTCGGCTATCTTCCCTCTTCACTCAAATATCCCAATTTATATAAATTACTATAGTTCCATCGCCACTAAAGCTACATAGACCGGATTTGGCAAATACATTTCGCAGTTTTCTATTTCATAGTGATGTATGCGACAGAAAGTATTTCTCATTACCCTTCCACTATATTGTCCTTTTCCGGACTTTTCAGATTTGGCATATGTTCTTGGACCTTTATATATTTTCCTGTATAAACATTTAGTAGGAACAAAATTCCAACACATTTTATTTAAATCTTATACAAATATTATGAGTCGTATAAGTTTATATATATTATTACCCCCCACCCCCTTAACATTAATTTCAGGTTTTCCTACAAAATACTTCTCAAACACTGTGTGATGGTGTCACATAAATGAGGTTACTTGCCTTTCTGCCCGGTGGGTTTGCATGACATGAATCAGCTTACCTTCAAGTTGTGTTGGAAAAGTTCGGTAAAAGGTATCAGAAAAGAAAGAATACAGAAAATACAAACAATTGAACTTTATTAGCCTTCAAAGTAATCACCATCTGCTACCACGTTCGTGAAGCTTCTGGAAATTGTCCGAAAGGCCTCTTTAGGAATTGATCGCAGAAACGCTGTCACGTTGCTCGATTGCTTCTTCGATAGCAAAAGGTGGGCCTTTCAAGTTGCTCTTCAGACGGGGAAACATAAAGAAGTCCGCTAGCGTCTGATAAGGGGAGTGCGGTGGCTGACTGAGAAGATGCACGCCGAGCACTCTGAGCCAGGAAGTGACGCACACGGATCGCACAATGCGCAGGCGCGTTATCAAGCAGCAACATCCACTTCCCAGTCCTGTGCAACTCTTATGGAACACGGTGGATGTGTTAAGGCAAACTTGCTCAAAGATCGCGATGTTCACTGTTTGAACAGCATGAACAAATTCCTTACGGATGATGCCATCGTTGTCGAAGAAGGCGATCAAAATTGTCTTGACCTTGCACTTTTGCAGGCGGCTCATTTTGTGTAGCGGGGACGTCGGTGAACGCCAACCCTTCGGTTGCCGCTTTGATTTGGATTTATCTGATGGCACATGGTAAACCCTGTGACAGTGTTTCGAAGAAAGGTTTGTATCCTGATCACACATGGTAATGAAATCGCCTGGAGTTTCCATCCGGTGTGCTTTCTCGTCTTTGTCAGCTTACGAGGAACACACAGTGCTCTTGTTGAGATATCGGAACATTCACAGAACAGTTTTGATGACGTGCTGAGGATGCTCCACACACCAATGTCTGGTGCGTCTGAAGGTCGGCTTCCAAATGAGTGCACATCGTGTCCAACGACATATACGTCCTCTCTCTTCCTCCACCAACACCACACCAATAATAAGGCTGCGGTGGTGTAGGGGTCAGTCTACTTGCCTACCACATATGTGAACTGTATTCTATTCTCGGCGGGGTCGCCCCTATTTATCGCACAGGGGAATCATGCTGAACGATACCGCGGGCCGGCTGGTTTTCTCGAGCATATCCCGTTTCCCCCGCCCTTGCATTCCTGCGCTGCTCCATACTCGCACCGCTTCACCCTCATCAACTCCCTAGTCCTCGATATTAAGAGCCGCCGAAATCTCTTCANGCTGCTCCATACTCGCACCGCTTCACCCTCATCAACTCCCTAGTCCTCGATATTAAGAGCCGCCGAAATCTCTTCACTGCTTGTAATATGATGAAACTTATAACTAGTTAGCCGATGATTTATGTTATGTGAAGAAACTTTATTATTTCCTATATACAGAACTGCAATTTAAATATTTTGCGATTTTTTACCGCGAAAATATGAAGGGATATATCGAAAACTATCATTGCAGCATGTCGGCCGTAATTAATTACTTCAGCTATCCTAAAATACAAACATTTTGCGAACCGTTATGTAACAAGCAGTCGTGGCCGAGTGGTTAAGGCGTCTGGTTCGAGATCATATTCCCTCTGGGAGCGCAGGTTCGAATACTGCCGGCTGCGAGGAAACTGTGTTTTTATTATCAGCAACTTTCGCAGTGGGTTCCATACAAGTGACACATGAAGTTGTAGTTTTTTAGAGCTCTGTTCGATAGCGCAAAATTCTGATAATATGATACGAAGAAAATNACATGAAGTTGTAGTTTTTTAGAGCTCTGTTCGATAGCGCAAAATTCTGATAATATGATACGAAGAAAATAGACACAATATTTATTAAGTGTGCACTTGCCAATTGTTATATTGTATCGTAATTTATATGTCTTTGNCGAAGAAAATAGACACAATATTTATTAAGTGTGCACTTGCCAATTGTTATATTGTATCGTAATTTATATGTCTTTGTGTGTACTTTTGCCAACGATACATATTACTAAACTCATCATTTTTCTTTCTTCTGTCTGTTAATGCTCTTATTACTCGAGAACCACTTTTTCGGTTTATGTGTTTTTTTTAATTTNCGAAGAAAATAGACACAATATTTATTAAGTGTGCACTTGCCAATTGTTATATTGTATCGTAATTTATATGTCTTTTTGTGTACTTTTGCCAACGATACATATTACTATACTCATCATTTTTCTTTCTGTNCGATGCATATTACTAAACTCATCATTTTTCTTTCTTCTGTCTGTTAATGCTCTTATTACTCGAGAACCACTTTTTCGGTTTATGTGTTTTTTTTAATTTCATAGCTACCTTCTCTGGTCGGGTTTTAGTATATATTTTGTTACGTAGAGTAACATAAGGAATAAGCAGTGAACATAACAGTGAATAAAGTCGGAATACGTTTGCTGCCAGCGCGCTCTCTTACAATTCCTGCCTATACTTTAAGAGATACCTAAGTTTTGTGAAAAAGTAACTTTTCGCTAGTCGGTTGACCGTTCGCGGACGTGGAGAACCATTTGAAGAGGCGTACAGTTGAGATCGGAAAAGGCTTGTGGGGAANCTAGTCGGTTGACCGTTCGCGGACGTGGAGAACCATTTGAAGAGGCGTACAGTTGAGATCGGAAAAGGCTTGTGGGAAAGGGNAACTTTTCGCTAGTCGGTTGACCGTTCGCGGACGTGGAGAACCATTTGAAGAGGCGTACAGTTGAGATCGGAAAAGGCTTGTGGGGAGGGGGGGAACAAAAGTCATATGCACTCAGTCAGCACTCAGTCGGCTCGCGTCGTTAGTAATAAACTAATCACGTTCGAGCATGTATGTGTATTTATTCCGAGCCCGCTGCGAATTTTTATTTCAATTATTTATTTTTAAAAAAACCTGAACAATAACTCTGTAGTCAACGCGAATGCAGCCACATGCACAGCTAGATTTCAATAAATAAGATTATAAATCAATCAAAAATACTACGTTTACCAGTTGCCAACTTATGTGTAGATAATGTATAGAGAATTTCACTGGAGCAATTAAGTCAGCAGTAATAACAAGCAAGCTGATACAACCGAACATCACTGTGTAGGTGTGCCTTGAACTGCACGTGTGTTTGAAAACCGATAACAGTTTTGAGTACCCGAAACTTCGCGAACTTTTTCATCGTCGCAGACATCTTGCTGTGTTCCTGAGATGTTAGCCTACTTTCCGAAGTATATTATTGCTTATGAAATCGCTTTCCTGTGTGTGTGTCTGTATGTGTGTCTATGCACCCTCTTTTCAATTTTGACCGCGCTAACCGAATTTCATAAACTCGGTACACATATAGTACTTAGTAAGGATATCTGACTTTTATTGTTTTTGGTCATTCCAGACACTTACCTTCAGCATGGCGGCCATTTTTAAAGTTTAGGATGACATGTAATATATCGGCAACCATTCAACCGATGTAAACCAAACTTTGTAATTTGACAGTGAATAATGTAAGCGATGGCTTTAGACTTTGATATTGTTGTTATTCCACAATTTTGGAATATAGCTTCACATGTGAATATAATACTTTCTGGTTACAACTCGAAAACTACATTACCAATTCTATCCGAATTTAGCGGACGGTTAACAGTATTGTAGGCGATTGAAATGTATAATATTTCAATTAATTAGGCACTCATTTTCAAAATGGTGACAATACCATTAAAATTAAGTTTTATTTTGTATATCTACCGTACAAACAATTTCGACAAATTTTTGTCGTTACAGGTATTTAGAAATAGTATGTCCTAGAACACATGGGTCCTGTGTGTGGATGTGTAGATCAGTCACTATCTTGGATCCGCCATCTTGGATGATCTTGATATTTGACGTGACCTCCGCCTGCCATCATAGTATCTCTTGACCTGGACATCCATCCACTATCATATGTATAATATCAGCTGCCACATGAGGATCCAGTATGCCGCCATATTGGATGTCACCTAATGCTCTATCATTTCACTACACCATATTGTTTCCAGAATTTTCCATCTTCCTTCAGTNGTTTTCAGAATTTTCCATCTTCCTTCACTTTCAATCCACCTTGGTACCTCTTGCTCTTTCATTCCTTCTCGTCTGCTCCATCTCACTCCAACTGCCATCTTGGATATCGTCTGCTGTTGGCTGTCATTTTGGATATTTATAGGCTGCCATCTTGCTTCTTCTCCCGCCGTCTTGGTTATCATATCACCTGGTAGGTGGTGCTACTTTCAGTCACCATTTTGGAAGTTTCTTTTTTTTTGCTTATAAGGGGCGCCATATATGTTCCCTCGCTGTCTGCAAGGCAGTTCTAGTGTCGCGTCATATCGTCATCTGCTGCTAGGAGTGTTGTTGTCGGCATGAGGATGAAGCCGATGTTCCTTGTGTTGTATGCAGATACTCGCCTCTATCCACATTATATAGATTAATCCAGTGTAAAAAGCTGTGGAGGTGAGGCACAGTGAACTGCAGGACCTCTCATTGGATGTCAGGTGCCCTAGTCGACTGAGCTACCAGGACATGGATGCCTGTACAGTTGGAAATAATGTATACATATAAAATTAGCATTTAAAATATAGCTTCCAAATTAATATCCTAGGCACAGCCCCTGTGGTCGGTCAGGGTGGTAGGCCAAATATGCCTTAAGCCATCTTGTAAGATTAGTTAGTCATAATTTCCGAACTGTTTAAGATATAGCTGCAAAATTGATATAATAGACATTGAGCCTGATGTCAATCAGGGTGGTCTGGACTATTTTGCCTTAACCCATAGGAATCAACGCCGATGATGAATACAGTGGTAGGGGCAAGTATAATTTATGCCCTCTCATAAGCATATGTGGATGCCGTTTCTCATCCACCGAACCTATAGTCGCAAAATCAAATAATAGGCGTCAACCACGTCGACTATCAAAGAGGTTGGTTCAAGCAACACCTCTTATAAGGATAGTTGGTTGCCATTTCCCATCCACCAAAGCTAAAGTCATCAAATTCAAAACATAGGCATCACCTCTGACAACGAACAGGGCGGTAGGGCAAGTGTCCTTAAGCTCTTGTATAAGTCTCGTCTGCAGCCATTTCCAAACTGTTTAAGGTACAGCCACTAAATTCATTTCATAGGCACCACCCCTTGATGCAAGTGCAGTACACACTACACGAATTCAAAATATAGTTATTTAGCTTGCGACCAAATTAACAAACATTTAAGCCATTAGTCGTGCAAAGGTTTGTGTGTGTGTGAGAGAGAGAAGACACTGCTACATACCATTGTAATTCGATATAAAATATTTTAAGTATAATATCTATAAGGATTTACTAACCGATGCCTATTGCGCGAGCATTGATAAAAAAAAGATATTAATAATTTTAAAGTCAAACAGTTATAATCTTAAAAGAGCAGACTTATATTGCGCGAGCATCTGGCGCTGTATATCGCGCTTCAGGAACTCTTGATTTAATGAGACCTATGCCAGTTTCATCAACTTCCATGTCCATACTAACGTATTCTTGGAACATGGTCAACCTTATCATCTCCGTCATCGACTGAGACTTCTATGGGTCTACCGGAATTCCTACGGACGTCGGGAATGATTGGCTCCGGGCCTGCAGATGTGTCATCCAGTTCGTCAACTGTGGCCACTGCATCGCCAACGGACACTTCAACATTTGGTCCAGCCACAACTGTATAGCCAACCACCTCCTCTGAACCATTCCAATGTTATAAGTGCCGTTTCTGTGAAAATAACTTCGCTTGCAGCAGCTGTGTTCGATGGCATAGGAAGCATAGTTGTACAAAGAGCGCCACCCAAATAAAGTTCGTGTTCGAAGGGTTAGGTGACGGTTTCAAAAATTGATGGTCTAAGAGTACATATGACTATATGCACGAGTCTTCCTCCATGTAACTTATCAGATGAATCTTCACAGTTAAAAATGTATGTTTACCTTCCTGACTTGATCAAACACAAATGCTCCGTAATCAATCCCATCTACTATGACAGCTAATGTTTCAAGTGGTCAGAGTTGGCCAGAATTGTTAAGTAATCGCGTCGTCAGTGTTAGGTGAGGTGGAACGAATATTTGATTTTCATGGACTGGATTTTTAGACTCCTGTGCATATAAATGATGGTCTTTAAAAACAACAACACTGGTGTGTGTGTGTACATGTGAGTATCGGAATGCTAGGGAAAAAAGTGGTGCCAATGGATGTCAGGAAGAATGAGAAACCCGAACATATAGATTTTCCGATGGTGAAGGAAGAATCGAAAAATATTTCACATTATTGTCATATTTGCAACATTTCTCGTTAGGTTAACTGACATTACTTCGCATGGGTACAAAGTTCATATCTACGAACAGCGTTTTAAGCATCATACCAATTATCCTCGGAAATAAGGTCTTACTGGCAAAGAGTGCCTTGCAGTGCATGCAACAAAGTGTACAAGATAAATGTTTTGAATGTTGATGTGTGTTTACTCATGTTGTACACTACCAAAAATTAAATTTGTTTTATAGATATGTGTTGGGGCTTTTATATGCATTACCAGTATAGTATACCTTCCCTGCTTGTATATAAAAAATGACATACTTCTTTTTTTATACTTCGAATTTGAATGTTTTTCTCGTAAGTATTATTTTATGGACCACGCGCATGGCTAAGCAATCCGCCCGTGCCCGCATGCCGTTAGATATATATATATATATATATATATATATATATATATACATACATAATTGAAGTACATGTGTTGCGATGCTTCCTTACTCGACATTTAAATGTTCATATATTTAATGTAATTTCTTTGTAAATAATATGCTTAAACTTCTAGCACTATACATAGTGTGTATTCTTACAAAGTATGTTGGTAAAATTCCACCCCGTCCTATATATATGTTGGCTGTTCGGAAACTCATCCGAAATATTTCGCAACGAGATTCCTTATGTTTTTCTCAAGGAGATTCCTTGTGGAAAATGTGGAAGATACATCTCATACAACTTATAGTGTAGCTCAATTCCTAAGGGAGACATACGATCTTTAAAATAAATTTTATAAATGGAAGTTTTGCAAAACATTAGATTTAGTGTGGAATTAAATTACGATTCTTTGGATCATGTTTAACGTAATCGAAATCTTCAACCTATGAAAAAACCGTTGTTAAGACCTCCCGCCTTCATAAAAATAATAAGGGTGGCCATCTTCTATTTGCACACAGTTGTTTTGCCTTCTAGTTTTATGGAACTTGTATGGCGTCGAACAGAGCAGCGCGTCCTACTTTAAAGAAAGGTGCCCTTCTTGCCAGTGCCTAGAACCCCGACTCACTGTTTCCATATGAAACAAACGCAAAGTTTTCCATGGCGACTATATAAGACTTGGTTTGTAGCTGATACGTGTACTACCTTCGAGGAATCATAATTGTGCTTTTAGCCAGAAACAAATGTGGTAGGCGGCAAAAGAAATACCTTATAACACTGTCAGAAAAAAATGCCCGTAAATTGACGGAAAATACCGGTTACGAAATATCCAGAGATCTACGTTAAATTACGGTCTCATAGTTTTTTTCAATAACATTCTCCCCGTAAATTTTACATAAATCTCTGTGAATTCACGGAACGTGTCTACAAACTTGCAATTTTTTTCTTCGTAATCTCCTCTCTTTAAAAAGGGATAGCAAAAAACAAAGATTTACTTTCGTTATGTGGGTGATTCACTGACTATAAAGATGACTATAAAAATTAAATATTTTATGGTGGGATTTTGAACTTGGAAGAAATATTTGACAGCTTAATACACTATCCACTCACCTACCACGCTTTCACGAGATGTGTCGTTGTAAATACGGGATGTATTAAGAATGATTAATGCACATGTTAGTTTCTAGTCATGTTAACTGTTTGAGATTTTATTTTTATTTCAGGTTTACAAATAGGGGTAAGAAGAAGTGTTTTATTTTCGTAATGTTTTTCACTGTGCATAACGTAGAAATTAAAAATGTTATATTTTTTTTTGTCATATACAGGGATTTGAACACGAATCAAAAAATTATCAATCAATAACTCGAACCACTCACCAAGCACGCCTTTACACAAGGTATTTCGTCAATATGGATGTTACATTAAAGTGACGAACGTGCCTGTTTAAGTTTCAAGTCGTGTTAGAGCGTTTGCTATATTTTCGATTTATAAAACGAGGTTACGAACAAAGTGTTTTATTTTCGTTATGTGCGTGTTTGACTGTAAGGTTTTGTACGGTGGCGAAATTTGAACTTGAATAAACGAATTGGCACTCCATGAGTGGTTCGCCACTCACCCACTACTATTTTACACGAAGTAGTATTGTGAAGATGGGATTTTATACGCTTCAGGTATCATCTGCATTATTCGTGTCTCAACATTTAAGCCATGAGAAAACGAAGAGCTTCCATGTTTTACATTTACGGATACCATTTCCATTATTCGTCATTACGGAGGGCCCTTTAGTAAATTGACTCTACATATCCGTCATATTTGCCGTAAATCTACAGAAATGTCTAACGGTGTACTGCAGGTTTATGAATGCAAGTGTACATAGTATCTACAGCAGTTGTTTGAAACGTCCACCATCATTATCTGGTATGAAGGGTACAGCTTCGTTTCAAAGACTGGTGAGCAGTGACCTGCCTACGATGACCATCCTTTACATCACCATTGGAGGTCACAATCCGCCCAGTGAGGTTCTCCACAGTGGTTACAGATGTCTGGTAAACCCGTGCCTTCACATGGGCCAATAAAACCATCCTTGGGGTCCAAGTCGCATCGTCTTGGCGATGTGCGGCCAATCCGCCTTCCTGGATGCACTTTGTCAGTGTCCTGTCGCACATTCAGTGCGAGGGGCGGGGCACCATCCTGCTGGTTGACACAATGCTTGATGGATGGTCAGTGGAACCTCTTCCAGTAGCACTGCAGGTGTTTCTCACAGGGTAAATGTACAGTACGACGACGGACTTGTCAATCCACCAGCCCAGATGTGAACAGAGAACCCTTGTTGGTGGCCCTGCATTATTGTGGAACGAGGAGTGCGATCATGCCATGTATGAATGTAGATGCAGCGTGCACCGCCACGGCTGAAGGTGCATTTGTCCGAGAACAGAATGACCGGCGTAATGTCTGCGTCGTGAGCCACGTGTCGCAGGAACACGTATGCGAAGATGTTGCGGAGGCAACGCTTGAGCACGTTGCACGCGGTGCGGGTCGACAGTCTTCATACAGAACATCTTCAACGACAGATCGGGCAGCTCTAACACGGTCTGTCTCGTTCCACGTCTACCTTCGGGAATAGTAGTCCCAATATCGGTTGCTTATAATGTGCTTACCTCCACGTTTAATAAGTATTGCCTACATGCCAGGCATTGAATCATCGCTGGAAACTTGGTTTGCATTTTGAACGGAACAATATGACCTTCTTTCTTAAGTAAGATGTACTGCTCAATAAGATGGCATCGCAGAAATTTAAGGCAAAACAATTGTATGCAATAATATGGTGGCCACCCCTATAATTTTTATGAATGCGAAAGTACTTAACACATTTTTTTTTTTTCGTAGGTTGAAGATCTCGACAACACTATACACTATCCAGTTATCTTGCAACTGTTCCATTTCTAAACTCACTTTCCAAAAGCGTATATTTCTGTTGGGAGTTGAGCTGGGCTATAAGTTGCCTTGCATGTGTCTAGCTTATTTTCCGCGGGTGTATGTAAACAGTATTCATGCCGTTATTCAGTAACGGTTTTAATGCAGCGCGTTTTTTTATGTTTGTTGGCGCGTAGACGAGGAGGTCTGACGAAAGGCACGAAACCTCTTAAACGGGCGCGGAAGTGTTTATGGCGTAGTTCAATCTCGGAACGGCAGTGAAAGCACTCCGTGGTCGCTCCAGTGCTTGCAACGTGACAGACGCCTTGCTGAGGAGAGTGCAATATCTCCCCCC
>NQII01000023.1:1086554-1099241 GCA_002778355.1 Clitarchus hookeri
ACACCAGCCCTATAGGCTGTACCGTAGAGCGGCGTTTATTTCACAAGTGTGGGCGTACTTTGACCTACATTGCACTAATAATATTCTTAATGGTTTTGCGTACTCGGAGACGAAAACTAATGTAAATAACCATAATAAGATACCCTATCATTACAGAGGAGGCTATACTCCAATGTCGTACGTCATACGTGCAATTCTCCTTCCGTTATTTGCCACGTTTTTTTGTCGGGAGACGGTTTCTTACTTGACTGGGCCAATCGTAATTAGGTAACTCCGAGATTGAGTGTCCGTGATTCGCGGGCAGACACGGGCAATGCGTGACAGTTTCAATAATCCAATCAGGAAAGTGGATCTGAGCTCTAGTGTTTTGGAGTACAGGTATTCCTGGAATATTTTCGCGAAAAACAGGCGGCCCTATATATCACTCCGCGTTATAAAACGACACCAAGCTAGACTTCACAATACCATGTTTACTTGAGCAGTTGTCATTTGTACATGTCATGCTGCCACAGACAGAGCTCATTCTCGTATTCGGCTCGCACACATGGAATTATGTCACCCGAGAGATAAATGTATACTATTGGTCCAGAATTCTCCAGGGCGTGTCTGATGAGCCGAGGTCAATGGCATGTGTGACAAAAACATATACTTGTGTGAAATCTAGCCTACCACCAAATTATAAAACAAAATGTAAGGTAATGTTCGCATAATAAATGGCAGGGCTACCAGCAGATTGCAGTAAATGGTTATCTTAGCTAGTCATCAAAGAATCGCCAATTATCAAAGTAATGTTCCCGTACGGTATCTTGTTTACGGTACGCTTAGGAAATCTTTGTAAACACTGAAAGTTCTGCACACATATACTGGCACTGAAGAGAAGTTATATCCACCACCGTAACAACGCTACTTCTGTTAGGCTCTGTGTTCTGCAAGGATGTAAACAGTACTATTGTGATTGCATTTGTACTGTAATTTACAGCTTTGTGCGATGTACTATAGAAAATGTATTTTAGTGTGTAAGTAAATTATAATTTAAAATTAATTATAGTATTATTATACACATTATACCAAAAATTTTAATNCATCAAAGAATCGCCAATTATCAAAGTAATGTTCCCGTACGGTATCTTGTTTACGGTACGCTTAGGAAATCTTTGCAAACACTGAAAGTTCTGCACACATATACTGGCACAGAAGAGAAGTTATATCCACCACCGTAACAACGCTACTTCTGTTAGGCTCTGTGTTCTGCAAGGATGTAAACAGTACTATTGTTATTGCATTTGTACTGTAATTTACAGCTTTGTGCGATGTACTATAGAAAATTTATTTTAGTGTGTAAGTAAATTATAATTTAAAATTAATTATAGTATTATTATACACATTATACCAAAAATTTTAATTGCATCTTGCACAGAACTATGTTCACCATGATATTTCATACCTCAACATTGGTCAAGACAACACTAATATGAAGTCTTTATGAATAAATTTGAATATACGTAACANACACTAATATGAAGTCTTTATGAATAAATTTGAATAAAAAGACTTAAGATGCTGAGTACTATCGTAGCATTTTCCAGAACATACTTAGTTTAGTATAGCAAACGTATAAGATCTGAAAGTCAAGAAAATATAAGCTGAAGTTAGTTATCGACAATGACAAATCTGAAATGGCTGGCAAAATTAATGTTCTTTAACGTACTGTAATTTTGTATAAAATATTACAATATTCACACTCGTGCACTAATTATCTTAAATTCCGAGGTTCGCATCTCTGGTGTTCTGACTTAACACTTTTCTATTGGTTCACAATTCTACGGACGCTAAACTATGCTATACAACCTTCTTATTGGCTGATCTTTGGTATAAGTTCGAAAATTGCTCTAGTTCAAGGGACCGCGGTGGTGTAGTGGTTAGACTACTCGCCTCCAACCAAGGCGAACAAGGTTTGATTCCCAGTGGGGCCACCCCCCAACTTTTGCATTTGAGAATCGTGCCGAACGATGCCAAAATATTTCCTATTGGCTGAGCTGCCTTCTATAAAATATGATACCAGGCGGTGATTGGCGAAAGGCATTCCAACATGCAGGCTAGTGACGTCATTCTGGTGCCTAGTGTGACTGGGTTTCGCGTTATAAACGGATGTGTTCCCTGTGCATTTTTAAGTACTCTGTTGCTTATGCGTAAAATTAAATTGCTAATATTCTTTTCTCTATTCATCACTCTCTGGGCTGCTGAGTATATTTCGACCAAATAAATTTAATTTTACTGTCTTAAATTATTTAAGATCAATAGTGTCATTTCAAGACTTTAAAACACAAAAATGTTTTCTGGCTTCTTGTAACATCCCTTTATAAGCTAGCAAATCACTTACTCTATGCCGTGCGAGTTTTGTTTCTATGGTCAAATAATTATTTTTTCCTACAAGTTGTTTAAGCCATACCGTTACTGAAATAACCACAACCACAAACACAAATCTACCCATGCCCACAGCTATGATGAAATAGTATTTATACTGCTGGTCTGCTATATAAGCTGGATGAGTTTACTGTCCATAACATTTCCCTTCCGAAGGAGACATTTCTGGAGGATGGGTTTGCTTATGTTGGTTAACTTGTCGCGTAATTTATTTTCCCTTACAATTTTTTAATTTTATTACCATTTCACCGCTAGTATTTCCTCGCGTTTGCTCATTTTTCCAATAATTAAAATGTTTTTACTTCATCGAGAAACAGGCATATAAATAAATGAACATTTGTCAAATGAATTACTATTTTCGTGAACGGAGCTGTATTCATGCGAGTGTGACTAGAGATGGGAGATCATGGGTCCTATATATATTCTCGCACGAGATAATAAGTTCGGCAGCTCGCTGTGCGTCTATGCGCAATGCTTATTGTTATGTTTGTGGTGAATTGTAGCCGGCACCAAAATTTATAGTGTTTACTCTCTTAAATGGTAATGGTGTGTGAATACTTTTATTTAAAGTCATGGCATGGCCTTTTTACTTTAATCCACTCCAAGGTGGCAGCAGTGATAGACATTACCAATAACAAAATCAAGGCCACCGGGTAGTTTGTCGTCTCACTGTATGACTATGGAAGAAAAGAGTTCCGACTTTTTGTAATTTTTGAGGAGACATATGATTATATTGTGTGTCTTTTATGGAGATAACTTCGCTCTCTAAAACGACAATGAAAGTTTCATATAGTTAATGGCACGTAGTTACTGAACGATTAAGTGAATATGCTATAGGTAGTCACACCTTATTTACAAGAAAAAAAAATTCCACATATATTAGATTTCAGTAATACACGTTTACGCCTCCACTGGTCACGTGTCTTTACGGGATGCTATTTCCTTACTTGAAGGAGCCAATAAGATTTACATAACTAACATACTGAACGTACTTACTTCGCGGCCAGACACGAACCATTCTAACCCTTTGAGTGACAGCGTCCTCTATCTGGGACGTTGCATATGAAGTGGCTTGAATGGCGTGCACTGTACACATCAGAACATACCGTGCAGTGAGATAGGTTCCCTACGTGTGGGAGACATCATTCGCTGCTGAGACTATGTACCGTAGCCTCGTATACCACTACTGCCAGAAACATAAAGCACAGATAGATGTATATTGGTCCAGATGTAAGAAGAAGCATCGTCTGGATAGCAGTACAGTTCCGAACAAAATGTTTGTTTGTTGCAACGCCTAACATTTTATATTTATTTTTGACTTAAAGTGTCATATAACCCTGTCACCAACATGAAGCTGAGCTAAAGTGCTTGGAAACACACCTAAAGGAAAAACATTTCCCTGAGAGCCAGGAGTCGCTAGCAACAGGAGACACACTTTAAACACGAAAGCGTAAAAACAACACTTATTAGCAGCCAATCCCAACAACACCAAACCAATGAAAAATGCTCTACCGAAAATGAGTGGGAAATAACTTGGTTTTTCTGCAAAACAATTTTACTGACTGGGAACGCGGTGAATCAAATATTTCTTTACTGAATTTTACCAAAATATTACTAGAAAAAAACTAATTTCTAACAGTAACTATTGGTAATGGGCGTAATTGGTGTAAATAAAAGAAAACCCTATTCTAGTGAGATTTGAACCCGAAAGATTTTTCTATCGCACCGCCACCTGTCCTACCAAGCTACCACGCCGACGTTAGCCACGCTGAGAAANTAACCACGCAGAGATATACAGGTTGAGTATAAATAATACCGCAACTTTGAAGGTCTATAATAACCAAACAACCTACAAACTTGATTGACCAATCAAATGAACCATGGCACCGTGAAGTTTGTTTACCAGCCCGAACGACATCTACGCGATAATCAAACTCGTTCCACACTCTTGTCAGCATGTCCGGTGTTACGGTTTATATTTTTAAAAAAACTGGCAGTTGACGTTCTGACACCGTCAGGGGAACATCGATTTGGAAGCGCTCTCTCGTCATACTACGAAGATGAGTTGCGAATACGAAGGCCTACCTTTGACCTCACCGATCACGGAGCCGCGACCTGCATCATCGCTAACTGGTTGTCACCAGTGCGCATTCTGTGATCGAGTTTTAGCTATCATCAAAATGCTCGTAGGCATATGAGAACGGCCTTTACGAAAAGTCCTTTTCGCGCGATGAAGCATTAGGACATAGGTCCCATGGAGATTGTGCAAGGCGATACATTGAAAGAACATACCGAGATCTTCAAGGATTCGTCTACTGGGAGTCAGCAAGTGTTGTCGGCAATACCTCTTGCTGCATCGATGGATACCGATTCCTCAGGCAATTATTATGAGACAGTTTATGCTAAAGACATTATGAGTGCTGTAGAGTCGGTTTGTGTAAAATGTAAACTTGCAAGAAATTCGCGTAAAATCGACGAACTTAAAAATAAACGGTCGTCGGCTCTAAATTCTGATGAGCATACAACTCCTGCTACAAAGAAAAGCAAATTTAATATATAATACAAAACAGGAGGTGAAGATGACCATGAAGAGATAATTGATGAAAATTAACTTAAAGATAGTGATAGTGCTGAAGATAATAATGGCAATTTTCTCGATGCACTGACACACACCTCCAAGATATTTGCTGCAACAAGCGACATGAATAAGGTAGAAGACGCCGAGAATACTGGCTGCCTATAACCCCAATTAAATTGTTGACTTACTCAGATATTTGATTGACCTTCAAAAACGCGGTTAACTCACGCACAATAACGAGATATCTTTAATCATTAATAAACTGAAGGATCAGGGATATATCACATGATGTAATGATCTGTTTTCTTCTGAAAATGTAATTACAAAATAATAATAAATTATTATTATTATAAAATAATTGATTACCTTTATTTTGGTGTGTTGTATCCTTTTTTTTCCTGACAACTTTAAAGTGGTGCTATGAGCAATCGACTATAAATGGAAAGACCTGCGTTTAGATTGATAAAGATTGTGAAATATTGATGAAAATATTGTGAAATATTGATGAAAAGAATGCGTAAGTTTGATGGAAAGAATGAAAGATTGATGGAAAGATTTATATATTGATGGAAACATTGATAAATAATGATGGGAAGACTGATACAACGATGGAAAGATTTAAGTTAAATATTGAAAGACTGATTGAAATATTGATGCATGTCGTGCTGATTGTGGTGGAGATTGGGATGCTGATCGCGATGCTAATTTTAGTTCTGACTGCTGTACTTATTGTGATGCAGATTGTGGTGCTGATTGTTGAGCTTATTGTGGTGCTTATTCCAGTTCTGATTGAAGTGCGGATTGTGGTGTTGTTTGTGGTGCTCATTGATGGCAATATTGCGAGATTGATGGGAAGATTGAAAGATTGCTGTAAAGATTCTAATAATGATTGAAATATAGAATTATTGATGGAAAGATTGGTGCTTGTGGTGCAGATTGTTGTGCTGATTGTATTGCTGATTATGAGATTGATCGAAATATTGATGAAAAACAAGTCTTTAATTAAATTTGTAATTATTTTTTGGATTTTTCTTAGATTTTATAAATGTATTTAGAATTTTTTTTTGTTCTGGGATATCCAAGGTCGTGAGCATGGGGTTATGGTTACAGATGTTATGTTAAGGTGAATGTCATCCAGATCTAACATGTTTGTCGCAGTCAACCACCTAGGTGTTGAAAATGTAAACAAATTACAAACAAAAAACCAATGTGGTGGATGGAGTGCATTCGACAGAATGAGCAAAGGCGAGTGGTTGGGGGAGGGGAATGTTAATACAGATTGATTATTTGGGGAGGTCAGTCGTCTGCTGGACGTGGTGCTGTGGGAGAAATTCGGAAATGTAAGTTTTTAAAAACAATGTAAAATAATAATTTCTAATAATTCTTTTTATTAATTCTTATTAATTTTTTGGGATTTTGGACGAATTTTTGATTTCAATGTCAAAAGTCAACAACTTAATGTCAAAGGTCACGGGCACATGGATCCAAGATGGCGGTAGTAGTCTGTGATGTAATAATCGGTGACTTTAATTAATTTATTCAACTTTTACAATTTTTCCTCCAGTTTTTTTTTTAATGCCATCTGAGGTCATGGTCATGGGGTCAAGGTCATGAGGCAAAGGTCATGGGTCAAGGTTACATGGCGCCAATACGGTGGTTGGGTGACATCATAAGATGGTAGTCGGTAGGTTCCAGTACCTCATCCCCTCTAATCCCAAATATTTAAAATTGTATAATTTAAAAAAATAATAATAGTGTATTGTAAATATATAGATTTTTTGGAATTTTTAAAATTTTCTTGGAATTTTTAGGGATTTTTATGTTCAAGGTTAAAGGTCACTGGGGTCAAGGTCAAAAGGTCACTTTGGTCAAAGGTCAATGTCACCAACATCCAACATCGCCGCAAGATGGATTACGGTTAGGTCTGGCTGTGCCCTAGAACATGTGTATCTATTTGGCATATCCTATGCCTATAAAACCAATATGGCTGCCCCTGCTTTGCCCTTGTGAAGCGAACCTCTAAAATATTTTCGATGGATCGAACATTGCCATCTTGCGGTTCGTTTTTGCAAGTGGGTGGCTCTGTGCTTTTTTTTTTTAATGGAAAATGGGTAATTTTAAGGGAAAAAAGGGTAATTTTGAGAGAAAATTGTCGATTTTACAGGAAAAAAGGGAAAATTTCAGGAAAAATAGCCGTAGGGGGGCCGTAATGATAGAGCACGAACAGCTCCGAGCTCCGGTCCCAGTTCCCGTTGCTCCATAACATACCAAACCCTACTACTTGCATTGATACGTGCTATTTGTTTTAATAATTCTGACATTACCAATTTTAAAAAAAAAACGAAAAGAAAGGGCATACAATTTAAAACGTCACACTTTTGTTGAATAGCTAACACATTTTTTTTGCCCTGTATCCTCAACGTTGACTTCGTAGCTCCGATAGTCTTCTGCGGAAGATTTTCAGTTCGCATGTTGCGCGCATGTGAACTGTGAATTTGCTATCAAGTTGTCGTCTAGTACTTGAGCTCGTCACTCGGCACAATAAACTCACACTGTCAAATGTCAAACGTCACACACACTATGTCACTAACAATGTTTCGACAATGAAGTCAATCAAGTCTACTAAAAAAATAAATTACGGTAACGGTCTGATTCTGCGAAATGGGAAAAGTTCGGGTTCAATCCCGTGCACCCACGTAATTTTTTTTTTTTATGTAAATATAAATAGTGACTATTGGAAATAGGTTTATTTCTCGTAATTTCTTAGCTAAATTACATAAAAAAAACTATATTTAATTTACCGAACACAGTCGGCCGTCACTTATGCAGTCAGTGAATATGTTTCACTGAAACAACCAGTGGTTTTCCACGGATTCTTTTTTAGAATGCAGACGTAGACGTAATTTACTGATTGAAAAAGATATTTTCTCAGAGATATTCTTAGGCTTAGAGAGTATACTCAAAAACGCCCTCCTTTTTTTCAAATACCCCATGCCGGGTAGTGCGACAGATGTTTTGCAAACCTCGCCGTGGAGTATAAGCAGGCCCACCATTCTTTCGCAGACTTATTTACGCTCAGGCTAACCTTCAATACCATATGTGTGCACATGCAACTAGCCTAGGTAATTAGGCGCGTGTCTTTGTGAGAAGTCATTTTGTTACCTAAATGGGCCAATCGTAATTAAGGTACTCCGTCACTGTACATCCACGATTACTAAACAGACACACAAGACACGGAATAACAATTAAAATCGTCCAATCACGAAAGGGGATCTGAACTAAACCATATTGGTATACAATCGGTCGTGGAATCTCTTCGCGAAAAATATTTGCACCTTTATATAATATTTTATTATGTGCAGTCATCAGGAAAGAAAATTTTTCGAAAGGTTGCTTTTGAAAAGGACGATTAACCCGCGAACCGCGTGTAGGCCAACGATCGAAGCGGCAGGACACGTTCAGTGCGTGCGAAATAAGGACCCGCGTTTCCTTCGCTACGTAACTCGACAACGGGAATGTCGATCGGCTTACGTTCTAGCTTACTGTTACAGGATCGAGGGCGTCGAATTCCTTAATTGGAAAGCAATTTTTCCAACAAGACAAAGTAGTTCTAATTTCTAATTTGTTTCCAGCGTGTAATGAACACTTCGTACTCATTAAGTTTCATGTATATTATTCAAAGTGATACAAATGTTATAGACACCTAAATGTTTAGCAAAACTTAGGAGAACCATTTACAAAATTACCGAGACAGAAATAAAAATCATTGTACTTAGTTTATATCCAAGATGGTTTCATTATCACAATTAAAAAAACGATTATCTTGACTTATTACAAAATAAAAAAAATTATGAATAACTTGCGTGACACTTGTCCGTCCACACAAACGCAATATACTTCAGGATTCTGGCTCTCCACTGGTATCTGCAAGCAGAATGACCACGCCCGAAAATACACAATATATCCAGTATTCTGTTATATAATACGTTCATGCGTTAACTTTACCTTATTCTGCATCTAACATTTCATATTCTTGCAATCTTTTATGGGGGAAAAAATTATGAAATATGAACTGCGATGGAGATTTGAGAATGTGTTACTGTGTACACTGCCGTGGTAACACTTTTATAATTTACAGAACGGAACTGAGTAAAGTGAAGTGAGTGAAGAGATTTGAGCGGCTCTAGTAATCGAGATCTTGAGACCATATCAGGATGAAGCGAGGTGAGTATGGAGCAGCGCCGGAATGAAAGGACGGGGGAAACGGGAAACCCCCAAGAAAATCCGCCGAGCAGCGGCATCGTCCTGCATGATTCCCACTTGAAAAATCCGGGGGTGACCCGTCCAGGGATTGAACCCGGTTCGCCTTGGTGGGAGGCGAGCAGTCTATCCACTCAGCCACCGTGGCCCCGAACAGAGCAAAGATATATCACTCGCGTATGCGGCGTATAAACGTGCATCAATGATTTAGACAAGTGTAACTCTACCTACCGCACTCTGAATTCGAATCGGTGGAAAACCACTGGTTCGCAGTGAAAGTCAACCACTAGAATCAGTGAAAATGGCTCTACGTAGAATCAGTGGAAAGCCACATATCTTTTCAGTGAAAATATTTCACTTATTTTATTATTAACGTGAAACAATTTCACTGATTGAATAAGTGACGGCAAACTGCAGTGGCGAATTAATTATTGTTTGTATTGAATTTAGCCAAATAATTACTACAAATAATTATATTTACAATAGTTTACTATTTATATCCCGCAATTTACCGTAGTTTAAAAATGTGTTCGCGAGTGATCTCACACTCCTTCCCCTATTTGCTTTGAGACCGTTACCTTACCATCTGAGCCATCAAGTCATATTGAATAGGAGGAATATATATGAGTTATATTTCCTCATCGAAAGCTTGTAGTTTTAAATTATATGCCCTTACTTATCGTTTTCGGTTTAATAGGTACCGTTAGGATTTTAAAACGAAAAGTACATATGAGTGCACTCTCTTCACCACATTATATGCAGTTTAAACATTCAAACAGAGCGCTGTGATGATTACATGAAAACGAAATGAAAGACTGAGTGTTCATGTTACCTCATAAAATGGGGTTTTGAAAGACTAAACACATTTTAGAAAGTATTTTTCATTGGTTTTATTAGTTTATACGTTGTTATGTCACCTTAACTTATCTATCAGTAAAAAAAAATACAGAAAAAAGTGAAAAAAATTACTTATGAATCAGTGAGAAATATCACTGAATCAATAAGTGAAGGAAAACTGGCATTTCTTTTACTGATTCATCAGTTAAATTCACTGAAGTGACAGTTCATTCAGTGAGATACTGTCAACTGTTTGAAACAGCGAAATGTTCACTGATTCAGATTTAGAGTGTGGAACGTCTGGAAGCTAACTGCTGCCAACATTGCGGATTGGTGTTTCCAAAACACGGAACTCTCGGGCAATGAGGGGGGGGGGGCGCTGTCAAACAGAACTCAGTCGCTGGCATAATCAATATGCTTTCGCTGTTTCCACAACAGACATTTGCACAGTCTTTCTTTAAGAGTGTGCATTCTCACAGCAGCTGCGCATTCTTCACCTAGGGACTTGAAACTGTCGCGACTTCGTTGTAGGACAAGTTGGACTTTAAACATGCGTGCATTTCTGTTATGTCTGCAATTGCGCCACAGTTTGTAAGACATGCCAATATTAAATCTGAGCCAATAACAGACATACTAGGAAACAAGCACCGAACGCCATGCCACCTGATCTGAGCTAAAACTGACTACACATTGAGGCAGCAGCCAATGAAAATATATCTGAGGTTCGAAAAGACATTTTACCGTGGAATATAGCATGCAGGTAGTTTAACACAGTGAGTGCGCTACAGATTTACTGGTAATTATGACAAGCTAGAAGCGAGTCGCCTAAATTCACGACTGCTTGGCCACCAGCTCTGTTGGTTTCTATACTCTCATTTACAACTGTCCTATTGATTCACGCAGCACCGGACACACTTACTATACTGTACAACTTTCACTACTGGCCGACTCTCAGCCAATATAACTCCGACCTGAAAGTGTCCCAGTTAAATCGCATTTCGTACTTAGAATAAAATATAATGCATACTGTTGTTTTGAGTAGTTTGCAATGAAAGTGTTGCTGACTTGATATTACGTCACAGAATACTTGGTGAAAACAGCTGGATAAGTGGTATTTCTTCGCCTGTGTTTTCAAAGTATGTGGACGTCGTGAAGCCACGGCAAATTCCGTGCAACTCAGTTGTGTACAAGCGACATATTATCACATCGGCAACACTCGAAGTATTGAATTGCAAACTTGTTCTGCAGCTAGTTGTGTCCACGAAGTTACTCTCCGAGGTGCGTACTGAACCAGCGGTCTTCTAGCATACACACGTTGCAGCCTGGTGCTCGGGTCCACAACGATTCTCCACGCTCTCGCAGCTGTCTGTAAAGCCGCCTATCCCGCTGCCTCGTGTACGACAAGCAAGGCGTCACAGAGTGCCCAACCCATCAACATATCACCCCAAGTATGCCCGGTCACGTCTCGCATGTAACAGAATAAGAGAACCCATGGTCACTGCTACGTAATCCCAGAACCTAGCACCAATACAGACAGAGGCCTTTACCTGAGCAATGCCATTGGATGCTGCTGTAACACTAGCTATGATATAATTGGTTGCTTCTTGTGCTATATATCTACTGAAACCCTTCCCATAGGTTTCAAAGTGTTACTTGTTATAAGCCATCGGTAAATAATTATCACTCCAAAAATGTATTATTTTGCAACACCTTAAACTGGTCTCATCTCCATGTTATCTATATCATTCACGATCTTCTGGAGCGTTCCACACAAATTGCAGCGTTGGCACTATGTCGCCCGTCCCTGTTATTGCTGAACTCTCTTTCCCGTCATTCGTGGTCATCAACATTTGGTGTGACGGAGAATTATTCTTGTCCTGCTGACAACAGTTCAGATTGAAGAAGTACTTTAATTTTTGTGTCAACGTATTCGTACTTTTTTTTTATAGCATCTCTGGTCTCTTTCTGAAATTACAATTTAAGTGGGTGACGAAATCTCGTTGAAGATGGTCGCAGATTCTGCCAAATGATTACTTTCTTTTCAGAGTTTACATCCTTACAGTAAACTTGAAGAGGCACGCATGACATTTGTGATAAGTAAATGACTATCTTCATATACACTTCCCTCAGTCACCGAGTTCAGTTATCACATCTATCTGGAGGGACAAAATACGAGCAGAAGTGAGATTCATAAGCTCCTGTAGTGAAATATAGGCTTTCTGCTCTGTCATAATGATGCTCTTAGGGTAGCATTCTTTGCTTACATTTTGAACCTGTTTATAAGCCGGATACAAATTCGCACCTCTCTCCTTAGTCTGAATTCGCAATTTCTGATATGAGCTGGGGATCGATAGGTTTCAATCGTCAGGGACAGGGATTCCTGAGAAGAGTATGACTTAATTTCTATGATTCGTTGCAGTGATGCTCCGCGCTGTTCCACGTCCACCACTCGAGTGTCACGCACCCTGGCGTGCTGTCTAGCAGATGCACGTGCGCTTACTCATTCGCTGTTTTCTCCAGAAGTGGCAAAAGGTGGTACGTCATATATATATATATATATATATATATATATATATATATATATATAG
>NQII01000023.1:1104259-1137463 GCA_002778355.1 Clitarchus hookeri
CCCCGCCGGGAATTGAACCCGCCTTGGTGGGAGGCGAGTAGTCTGACCACTACACCACCGTGGTCCCTGGTTTATCTAGCGAGGATTTGAAGTTCCCCGTTCGAGTACCAGCGGGGGCTGATGGTAAACCTGTATCGATGTAGAAGTGGCACATGCCGTTCAGCGCAACAGTTGCTTGGCAGCAGAAGACAGCCAGGTAGAGCTTGGAATTCTCGTCGGCAGTGAAGTCGTGAAAGACGGAGCAAATCGCTCGAAACCGTGTCCTCTCGAATACGAGTCTAGTGTGTTACCAGAGGACCACGTCACTCGAGTTTTGACGGAAGGACAGAGTAAGTATATGACAGAACATTTGCTCGGCGTAATATTTTTTTCGTAAAGTGGCGTATTGGCAGGAGCGTGTGCTAAGGAATAACGTCGGGCGCGGGTGTATAGGTAATTTTTCCTTTACGTAATTTAACCTAAACTGATATAAGGCCAAGTGGCTTAGGTCAAATGACTTTTAAGTTAAGTGACTTTAGACCAAGCGAATTTTACGTCATGTGACTTCGTGCCAAAAAAAATTTTAGGCAAAGTGACATTTAGTCCAAGATTTCGACCAAATAATTTTTGGTGTAATGGCGTTTCTTGCTTAAATTTTTGGGTAAGTGAGATTTAGTTCGAATTTTAAGTTCAGACTTTAAGATGAAGTGACTTTAGGCCAAAACAATTCTAAGCCAAGTGAAATGTAAGACCAATGACATTAGATGAGCAACAGCGGCTAAGTGAAGTGAAGGCAAGTGAGGCGCGGGGTGCATTGTGGGAGCTGGCTCGTAATGGACGTCCTCACTCAGGTCCCTGCATATCGCCACGCCCCCTTCTCCTGGTCAGACAAGAACACGCTAAAACAACTCTCCGCGTCCCGTCACAGTCGCCCATTACCTGCAGGCGCGCGGCATCAGTGCGCACCCTACTGTCGCTGGCAGTGCGGAGTGCTCCTGCAAGATATACAACGCGCCTCGCATCAACACTTTCGACACGGCATCCGTACGCCCTACCATAGAGCAATTATTTACGTCCCCTCGTTTTTTAAACCTTCTACATTCATGTTTTCAAGTCTGGCGGGGAAGGAGCAGAAGTTTATAAATCTGCCCTTCAAAAAATATCGCAGCACTAAGAATCACCGCTTGACCATCAAACACGTTAGTGTGCTGCACACATTGATAAACACTATATATTCTGTTCGCTGTTGTGATAGATGGACATGCCCATGCGAAACCTTTATTTTAGTGGCAATTTATGGAGGGTTTGGCCACTATGGCGAAACTCAGTTTTTGTTTCTTTCAGAGCTAATCAAAACTAGCAGCGAGTAGTCAACGGAGATTTTCACAAACATACCAACTCCGAAATGCAATCAAAGTGAAATTTGTTTGCTCAAAGGGGAGTACTAAAATAAATTTTGCAGCCACTTTAAAAAAAAATTGTTTCAGCTCTCCGCACTATAAAAATCCATAACATAATATATTTGTACAATGCCCTAAACACTTTAATTAAAACAATACCCGGCGTATATAAATAAAAAAACAGGTCAGNATGCCCTAAACACTTTAATTAAAACAATACCCGGCGTATATAAATAAAAAAACAGGTCAGCTGTTTACTTTTAAATAACTACATTAATAACACTGGTCAACATGATTTTTTTCACAGGGAAACTGAATAGCGACTCTAGTCCAGTTTTTTATGCTGAATTCAAATATGCAATCAGATTTCTTCCATCGGGTATAGTTTTCTTGTGACAGTCATTTTTCCATAATATACTTCTGTATGACGCTACTCGCTCCCTGTGAGATACAGGATGGATCGTAGAGTACGAGTTACCTCTCTGGCGCAGACTACGGGAGCCTTGGATGTCGAGGGTTGAAACCTCGGGCAATGTTTTGCCCGCTTTCCTTCTGTGTCCGTAATTGCAAAGCTTCGTCGGGGGCGAATTTGTTAGGAGGCGGGTTGTACTCTTTCATACCAAGATGACTGTTATCCTCTGGGACGGGGAGAGGCGGGGGGAAGTAATAACGTGGTCTCTCAGTGTTTTAATAAAGAAGTCTATATTAAGCAAAAAATATACACACAATGTCCGAATCTGTACACATGTATTTGTATTGTACTCCTGTTCCTATGTTATTCGAACCTTTATAAATTGTCAAGGTTAATAAAGAAACTATATAATCAAATCAAATCAATCCGAATCTGTACCCAGCTAGTTGGTAGCCTTAAGGGCGGATCAAATATCAAAATGATCACGGATTTTAACGTGGTGGAGGTTAAGCATCGGTAACTCAAAGGCCCTTGGGCGACGGACGCTGGCACTTAGCTGTATCTGACTCGGAGCTTTCCCACGCGTCTTGATTCGGTGGCGACACCGCTAGACGCCTTCTGCCTTTTCCCACGCATCTCAACTCGGAGGATCTTGGCGACACCGCTAGACACCTTCTGCCTTTTCCCACGCATCTCAACTCGGAGGATATTGGCGACACCGCTAGACGCCTTCTGCCTTTTCCCACGCATCTCAACTCGGAGGATCTTGGCGACACCGCTAGATGCCTTCTGCCTTTTCCCATGCGTCTCAACTCGGAGGATCTTGGCGACACCGCTAGACACCTTCTGCCTTTTGCCACGAGTCTCAACTGCCTGTCANGCGTCTCAACTCGGAGGATCTTGGCGACACCGCTAGACACCTTCTGCCTTTTGCCACGAGTCTCAACTGCCTGTCAAATATTACATTGTTTTAGTAAGCAGATGGCCAGTAGACAGTATTGAAATTATAGTGAGCTTGGCCACATATGTAGTTGTTTTCTGCTGTCTATTGTTTTTATTTCTAAGTTTTATAAACGTTTCAATATGCCAAGAAAGTGTTTAAATCAACCAAACAATTTCTCCTACGTGTGTGGTGAACTGACGTTCAAGTCTCAGAGGCGAATTTTCACACCAATTGTGAAAAAAATGATATGAGCATTATTTTGGGTGTAAATCTTGTGATTTCGATAAAGACTGGGCCCCAAATATATGTTGTGTATTATTTTTTAGGCTTCTCACTGGATGAAAAATGCTACTCATCATATGCCGTTTTCGGTCCCTATGATTTGGAGGGAACAGAAGTACCATTTAACTGACTGTTATTTCTGCTTAACCAACATTAAAGAAATTAATTCCAAAACAAAATATACAGTTAAGTATCCCGATTCGGCTTATGCAATAAGACATGTGCCACATAGTGAAGAGTATCCTGTACCAAATTGTCCAGATTGCATGACCTTAAGTGATAACTCCGACTCCGTCCCAGCTCATACTGAAGACGATAGAAAGGAGAGAAGTGACCCTACATTTGAAGCAAGTAGTTCATCAGAACCTCACCTTTTAACTCAAGAAGTTCTTAATGATATTATACGGGCTTTAAATTTGTCTAAACAGTTGGCTGAGATTTTAGGTTCCAGGCTCAAGGGTTGGAATCTACTCCAAAAAGATACACGGATATGCATTTATCGTAGTCGCGATAGTGATTTCAGTGAAGATTTCTCTAAAGAAGGCCATGCATGCATGATAGAGACATGAAAATATGAAATTGTTGTTAGAAAAAATTAACTGTACTAAATATAACTGGAATATCTGTGGAGATTTGCCACAGCTTTATTTGTCACAGCAGATTTTTCATAGCTTTATTGTTAGGTTTACGACTTGGATAAACGAAATTCTGCTGTTTTGTGTACGAATGGGACAGCAGGGATAGGAGGTCTCACTACATAAAGAAACAGTGGCCTAAACGTGAATATCTTATTCCTGGGCATAAAAATGTAACGAATACCCCATTAGTGGATCCCGAAAAGGTGTATTTACCTCACCTTCATATAAAACTGGGGCTTATAAAAAAATTTGTAAAAGCAATGGATGAAAGTTCTGCTGCATTTGTGTATCTGAAAGCTAAATTTCTTAAAATAAGCAATGCAAAATTGAAGGAAGGAATATTTAAAGTGCCGCAAAAAAGATCACTAATATCGGATGATGAACATTTTGAGGAACTGTTACATCCACCGGAAAAAGCTGAGTGGAAATCATTCAAAAATATAAGTTTTGGATTTCTTGGCAATAATAAAGAAGAAAACTATAGTGAAATAGTGAGTGATCTTCTTACGCCATACAAAGGAATGGGCTGCAACATGTCTTTGAAAATTCACTTCTTGGACTCTCACCTAGACTTCTTCCCTGAAAATCGTGGGGCTATCTTTGATGAACATGGTGAGCGTTTTCGTCAGCAGATTTCTACTATGAAAAAGAGGTACCAAGGCAAATGGAGTCCCAATATGCTGGCCGACTACTGCTGGACCATGGAGAGAGACATCCCGAACGCAAAATATGGCCGAAAATCATCATTGATAAAAATATATTGTAACGTAATTAATTGCCTTACATTACAGATTGACGCACAAAATTAATAACATAAAGGTTAGAGAGTGAAGAGATTTAGGCGAATCTTAAGAGTACATGGTCCATTATCGATTCACAGCGGGGACGCCCCAGGATTTTCGCATGTGGGAATCGTGCCGGACGATGGCGCTAGTCAGTGGGTTTTCTCGGGGATCTCTCGTTTCCTCCGCCCTTGCATTCCAGCGCTGCTCCGTACTCAACTCACTTCTCCCTCACCGGCTCTTACTACTTCATTGTTAAGAGCCGCCAAACAAAGTTTGATGGAGTTTTTCGCAATATAACGACGCCCTGTGACCAAATATTAGGACACAAGCAATTTTTACAAACTTCACTGCAACGTAATTTTACGACGCCAACACTCGAAGTGTAAAATTACAGACATGAACAGAGAGAACTGAGTGTTATGTAACCTTGGAAGAAACTGCTCGGTACACTGTCACCTCGGTAGTATATTGGCTGATAGTTGGCAGTAACGAGCGCTGCACTGTAAACATATTGTGCAACAATGGGACAATGGTAAGTGGGAATATACAGACCAACATGACTGCTGTTACACAGCGTTGTATGTAGGTGACACACATAACTCGTCTTGAATATGTGTAAACATGCTTCGCACTCGAAGTGTTAATAGTTTCTAAAAAAAACACGCCAGGTACACGATTTATTGCATAGTTGTATTTCAAAGTACTTTCATTCAAATACACTTTCATGATTGGATGATTTACTTGTTACGTGTCTCAGAAATTAGCACATGAATCACAGTCATTCAGTAACGAAGTAACCTAATTATGTTTGGCCAGTTAATTAAAAACACGTCCTCTCACTAGAACACGTGGCCAATACGTAGCAGTAGTGAAACTTCGCGAAAAGATTTCAAGACAAGTTATACTTCAAAACACTGCAGGGTCGTTTGACTATCTTGATTGGCTGAATTACTTTTTGATACGTGTTAACTGTCTGCACGCGAATTACGTAGGAGCCGTGCCGATGTTGCCGAAATCTGAGTGGCCAGGTCAAATATGAAAACACCTTCTAAAGCAGACAGCAACCAATGACAATAGACCAACTGCTGTTGGGGGCTTATAGTATTGAAGTCTACCGTGTACTCATATTTTTTCGCGAAAACCCACTAGCTCTACCAATAAGCATACGAAAATTGCTGGAAGACAGTAGAGTATTGAAATATAGTCTGCGCGAAAACCTTTTCATGGAAATCAAGGGTCGTTAATCATGAAATAATTTATTTTCGGAGATCATAACTGCAGCAGACGTGTGAGCGAGGGAAGTCCGCTAAAAAGGTCAGCTGGCAGGACTCGCTAGCTGCTGGCAGGACTCGCTAGCTGATCGCAGGACCTCAAGTCGTCCATCATGCACCTCGATGTCCAGGAGCGGCGGCGTCTAAGATAACGCTGCTCGCAACAAACAATAACTCATCATTTCGAACTAGGCCGCAGAAGGGGGTCGCAGTTTAATTTCCGGCCAGCCCGGTGCTCGAAGCAGGACCCCCGGTCCTGCGGCGAAGGACAAGGACTCGCAATATCCCCTGCGAGGGCAGCAAATCAGGACCCCGCCTGTCACGCATGACGCCCACCGCCGCAATTTATCGCCACGCTTTGCTACTTTCCCACCCCTCGTACCCACAACTCGCTTTGCAAAAAAAAAATGCACCCTCTTTCTCTGCCACTTCGTGATTGTCCAGCTGTCATCCCGTCTGTGTTTTACAAATCGATTCGCTCGGCGCTCGAAAGTCACGCTCCGGCATTCAAATAAATTTAATGGGGGTAATCAACTTCTTTAGCCCTTCGTCCATCGTTTTTATAAAGCAGCGGGCGACATACTAAAAATAAGCTTCGACTTGGCGACCTGGTGACACGCCGGGAATCACTGAAACAACTCACTCCGTGGGAAACCCAACTGCCTGCTGAGGCAATGCTGCTGAAGCACCGCTGTCAGTACGATAGTGGTGCACTGGGTTCGGATCCCGATGCGTGCGTGCCGTTCCTACGTATGCCCTTGCATTCCGGCCCTCCTCTCTGACGAACTGCAGATAAGTAGACACCCGGGAATGTCGCGGATTCACTTGGCCACAAGCTAGACTCCACAATCCTTTGTGTACTCGAGCCTCATTTAGTTGTTGATTGGCTGTTGCCTCAGACCAGGCAGCACAGCATTCGGTCCTTGTTTCCCTTGCAGGTTCGGTACTGACCGAAATCCGTCCGGGGCGTGTCTTACGAGGCGTGGCCCAATAGAAACAGAAACTGAATTGTACGTGTGATTGAAGTTTAACTTGTCCTCACATAAATTCGTGAAATTTCCAGGTCTCTACACATAACATATATGACGACCCGGCAATGGATAAAGAACTGATGGACTGAAGTTACAAAGACCAAGGTGAGATAACAGGGAAACGAACCAAGGTATTGTGCAGACAATAGCAAAGGAATATTGAGCTCGATCTAGACAAGATTAATGACTAAAGGACTGACTACAGAGGGGGGAGGATGTTAAATATGTCCGGAGGCCCCCCTCTCCGCTTAATGTTGACACAGAGGCGTGAATCAAAAGTAGAATATCAGTTAATTAGTCAAGTAGTTAGTGCCGCTATATAATGGCATAGATATAAAGTATAATAGATTCCGGGAAATGTAGGGAACTGGTGGAAGGCAGGTTAACCGCACCACACCACTAGTCCAGACTACCTGGATGTAGATGTAATATTAAAAAAAATCAAGGAGTTGGAAAACTGCGCGATCCCAATAGCAAGCAAAAGGCCAAAAGAGATAAATGGGAAATTAACAGGAAAAGGAATGTCTTATACCCCTGCATTACCCAGAACGGGCACGGGTGTGGGAGTGATAAGAAAGCGTGTCCCGCCTTTAGATGGCCAAGTAAAAAAATTACCTCATCGGCTTTCAAGATCTTCGATGTTAAAAGCCACCCGAATCTCTTCACTCACTCACGAAGGGTATAGGCCTCATTTGAACTCTTTCAGCGCTTGGCAAAATCACGTAAGGGAACTTATCGCTTGCAACCAGCTAGATATGAAATATCTGTGTGTCTGTGAAGAGATCAGCATTTAATCGTCCGTTGCTTATTGCTTCCTCCTTGTCTCTTGTTTTCTCGCCTTCTGAGAGCTCATCTGGTGCACCGATGCTGACCCGCCATGTTCACGAGCGTGGGCAATAGTAAGAGCGAACACAATTAATACTAACTTATTTATCAGTTTATGGTTAGGGGCAGTCATATTTTGCGAAAAGATTTCTAGAAAAGATACAGTCCAAAGCACTGTATGGGCAACCGGCTTCTTTGATTGGCTAAAAAATGTTCTGGCCCGTGTTAACCGTTTGCGCACGAATCGCTAAGATTCAGTGTCGGAGTTACTAAGTCATGAGTGGCTTGGTCAAAGATGGACACGGCCACAGCAGCCAATGGAGGTATAACAACAGCCGATGTGTGTTTATAGTATTGAAGTCTACTGTGTGCTCCGATTTTTACGCGAAAAGTCACTGGCCTTATTTATGGTCGATCGGCGAGTTTTAGCAATATGCTCTTTTTTTAAGGCTATATTTTTCTCTTTATGCTCCTTCCTTTCAAGACTCCAGAATAAAACTAATTACATGAATATATGAGAATTTAAAATATAGGAAATTTAAATAAGTACTTGCCCTTATGTCATAAGAACACCCTCATAAAAGTGTTAATAGTTAAATTTTTAAGTTTTGTGCAACACCCACACACACACGTGCAGCACCGAAGTAACCTTATACTGACTGAAACGCAATCAAATAAGAAAATGCCTTCCCTCAAAGACACGTGACCAGATACCAAAATAGAGCTGCCAGTGTGTTAGTAAGGTATTGATTCATAGCCCTTATGTAAATATTTGAGCGAAAATGAAGAATCCCTAGATCCACTTTTTTTGTCAAAAATATTTCAATACATGTTGTGCTCCAAAGAACTTAAGCTCATAACCAATTTCGTGATTGGATTATTTTTATTGTTACAATTTTTACCTTTTTGCCCACCAATCACGGACGCTCAGTAACGGTGAAAACTAATTCTGATTGGCTCATTCGCGTAACAGACTGTCTTCATGAAAAGAAAGACGGCCAAATATCCAAAGGGAAGGTGCATATGATATTTAAGTCTAGCCAGAACGTACATATTTTCACAAAAAAACGGGTGGCCCGAGGTGTCCCGAGTGATAAAGTTATGATTAGGGACTGAAACATTTTGCGAATTCATTTTAGCATAAGCTAGACGTCAAACACGTTTACATTTATGTTATGATTGCAATTGCATTACAGGTCTTTAGACACTCCCTGGTGAACTCTGAGCCAATAACACACCTGTAATAAAACCTGCACTGAATCTGGTGCCTCCTGGTCTGAGGTAAAAACTGCTGTACACTGGGGCAACAGCCAGTGAACAGAAATATGCATAGCACCTTGCAGTCTATTATTTAGGCAATCTAAAAGGTAAAATTGTCCTGTCTCAATTTACGATACACTACAAAATCTAACAACCCGTGTTCACCTGCAAATTTTGCTAATTCGTCAAATATCAACGTAGATTTTACAGTATTCTAAATACTATAACGATGAGCGTTGACTGATTGATGAGGCCGCAATGGTGTAGTGGTTAGACTACTCGCCTCCCACCAAGGCGAACCGGGTTCTATTTCTGGCGGGGTCACTCCCGGATTTTCGCAAGTGGGAATCGTGCCGGGCGATGCCGCTGGTCGGAGCGTTTTCTCGGGTATCTCCCTTTTCCCCGCTCTTGCATTCCTGCACTGCTTCATACTCACTTCGCTTCACCCTTGTCGGATCTCAAGACTTCAGTGTTAACAGCATCCGAATCATTTCCACTCCCCTGATTGCTGCCAATAGCTAGAAGAGAGTAGCGCTGGATTCCATCTTCGCTTTCTTGTAATTTGGTTACTCTAGGGAAGTCCTTCAGGGTGCGTCTAGTAGACGGCGATGCCACGTAGTAGACAATTATACAGAGGCGAAACTGCGTGGTTGTTACTTTGATGTGGCCACAGAGTAAATAAGAATACAGAGGTGAAATAGCCGCTTATTCCGCGATCTTCTGCAGCACACGCCACCGAAATGTTGTCACTAACCAGCAAAATTGTGAAACGCCATGCGCCAATCAGCGCGTGATAACCTACTTACCAACTGGCACTTCAACCAATAAACTTACCAACTGGCACTTCAACCAATAAGGGAAAACCTCGCGGTAAGCAGGAGCCAATCATACTCAAAACCTGTTCTCAAAGCCAGATGGGTACGTGAACATTAAAAAAGACTCCCCGTTTCGCCTCTGTGTGCTTACCGTCTCTGTGACGTCACCACGCCCAATATCTGATTTGCTGTACGAGGCTCTGGGAACAGGCATTGCCTCTAATTGGCTACTGAATGCTGCGATAGGTTCTGTATTGGCTGCATTGAGAAAATTTCTTCTGAATCAAATAAAGTTTGTTTGGCGCAACCAAAATTAATTATTTGTAAAGGGGCAAGAAATATTTTCTGGTTTATAGTAAATTCTTTTGTTGTTCTTATTTGGTTGCCACAAGCTAAGATTTTGTTAGTACAATTAAAGTTTTGTTTGGTTCTTAATATATTAAACACTTTCAATTAGTATTAAAGAAAATGAAGCCCTACCGAGATTCGAATCTAGATTGTTTGTATCCTAACGCTACACCCTAGAAGCGTCAGGTAAATTGAAGACTGAGGAGTTCGTAATGTTTTTAAAAACATACATTTCAAATACTGGACAACCTTCATAAATAATTATTTTAGGTTTTACATCTTACGTTTTGGTTTTCTTTTGAACACGTATTTTTTGTATGTTGTTACCTGTATTAGTCACCAATAAATGCACTAAAAAAACACTGTTTCTATCCTAACTGTCACAAAAAATACAAACAAGCTCTGAAGCTGTAATTTCGAATGAAGTGAAGTGTGTGACGCCGTACATCGAGCACTAATATCAGCGCAGGGAATTGTACGCCCTAACACGGGGATAGATCGACGAGGGAGCTGCTTACCTAGATGGTGGCCCGTTAGACGTAAGTCCTGGACGTTGGTGCTGATATGTGTGCGTGGCTTGGCATTCGAGCGCTGACTGTCGGCGTGGAGGCTCGAGGCTNNNCCCCCCCAACCGATGTCATCTTCCTTCCAACGTGTATGAATGGCGTCTAGCAACCGTCCGAAGCTACCTTCGACGTCATCAATATTTGAATGTTATTGGACTCGAACCACAGCGGAACACTCTGGGATGTTACTAAATACTCTGGCCAACGAGTTTCCCGACTATAAAAGGGGTTGACCTTCGTCTTGGGAGAGAGAATGGATAGTGACCTCATGATGAGAACATTATAACTAGGCAGAAGGCATATCCTGCCATGTTTGATGAGGGCATTTTAGAGGGCATGTAAAGGAAAAAATTTTAAGATAGTTTTTTTATATTCTGTAATTTTTCAATGTAACAATATTTGGGCTAAGTATATGGGAGCCCATTATTAATTGTAAGTTCGTGTAATTTTCATAACAAACATTATAATTGCAACGTATTTTAAAGCCTGTTTGGCCATTATTTTATAATGGTTGTATTGTTGATATGGGCAGTTTATGAGAAAAAGGACAACACAAAAAAAAGCCCCGAGATAAAGGAAAATAAATCGAACCGTTTGTTGAATCGTTTCTCATAATTTTGGGGGTTAATTTTATTGTATACAAATTCATATCAGGGGATGGTTGAATTGTCGCAATTTATTGCGACTGCGTTATTTGTTTGCACTCTGCTATTTTAACTCTGCTGCTTAAAAGACTCACTTTGCTTAAATGAGTGGAATGGAAGGAGGGGAGTTGAAGGTCACTGTCATGGATTGGTGGGGTTTCCTGTGGGTGCTCCCACTCTGTGACAAGTCTATTAAACGATTGACCTTTCAAATATATGCAGTTGATTCAACTAAATATAGTGTTGACAATCTTAATTTTTTTTGGCCCAACACAAAGTTTTGTTAATTGAAGCAAGTATTTTGTTATATGAACTAAATTAATTTTATTGTTTTTCAAGTTTACTTCATCAATATAAAATATTGTTAGGGCAGCTAAATGTATATTTGGCCCTATACAAAGAAATGCTTTGTTAGCTAGAGTACACCTTACTCTCAGTGTGGGATGCCGGATGGCAGGTGAATTACCGGGCGCTGATTGGCGAACGACGTTCCAATGTTTTGCGGCAGAGTGACGTCATTTTGCTGGCGTGTGTGTGCCTAAGGGCGCGGGAGAGAGTGGCATAGGGAAAATTTCCGCCGCTTGGTGCGCAGTGTTCCAAAGAGGTCACTTCAAATTAAACTTTTAAGTTACGTAAATAATAAAAGAGGAAGATTTTACTTAGTTACATAGTTATTTTATATTTGATTTATGATAATTGTAATAACTTAGTATTTTAACGCAGACCATAGAGAAAAGCTGGTGCACATGCGATAATAGTGCTTACCTAGTGGTGAAAAATGTTTTGGTTGCCAAACTTATAACATCGACATTCCCAACCTGAGATGAAGTAACCTTAGTGTGGCTGGAGTTCGTAGTAAGAAGCCGCACTATCTCTGTGTTACTGAGTACTCTGTTGTGATACAAAGGCAAGGCACACTTACATGTGCTTCAGTTCTAGCTTTTCCACGAGTTTCCCTGGTTTCTTCATGAAACATGTGGGCCGCGATGGTGTAGATGTCAGACTACTAGCATCCCACCTAGGTGAACTGGGTTCGATTCCCGGCGGGGTTGCACGTGGGAATCGTGTCTGACGTTGCCGCTGGCCGGCTGGTTTTCTCTGAGATCTGCCGTCTCCTCCGACCTTGCATTCCGGCGTTGCTCTCGCTTCACCCTCGTCGGCTCTCATCACTCCGATGTTAAGAGCGGCCCAAACCTCTCCAATCGCGACTCTTACAGCGGGCGGGAAGGAAGGAGAAATTGAGTAACACTTTGAGAAGTGTTCAGTTGACGGTGAAGGAACTGCAACTAGCCGAAACTCACTCGGGCGCCTTCGCGTCTCAGTCGCGCCAGTATTAGATGTGATTGCCACCGTCTGAACTCCAATCAGCCGAGAAATTTATTTCCCGATTTCGTCTCAAGCGTTAATTGGATTACTCTTGACGAGGATGGTAAGAAGGAGCGAGTTGGTTTTTTTTTTTTTTTGTCGTGTCAGCCGCGGCACAAGTTGTGGGCAGAGTTGACGTCCTCATTTCGAAAGTTGTGCAGACGCCACTAGTAAGTAACGTCCCGACATCAACCTCCCTAATTTCAAACGCCTTTCTGTGCACTGGCCAGCGTAATTTGTTATGCGCAGAGACTCGAAAGTTCCGTGGGCTCATTTGACAGCTAGGCTACACTTGGCAGTGCTCTATACATCCCAGACGTCATTTGTACATTGGTTGGCGCCTTCTTGATGAGCACTTTATCCTGTGTACCAGGTTTTACGTGTCTTACTGCGCGTGTAATACTGGCTCACAGTACTGCAAGGCGTTTCAGGAAAACAGTCGTCCAATTACAAAAGAACGTGGCGGCAGCTTGCCAACACATGCGACAGGGATCTCCGTCTCTACTTCCTCCAGTGGAGGACGCATTCCAGAAAGCAAAGATCCCATAGTCAGGTGGTAGGAATGCAAATAATTGGGTTTTCAAAAGCAATTTGTAACAGTTATAGTTTTCCGTGTATATGTGGGGTCCAGGATATGTCGGTTATTTATTCAAATAGCCCCGTTAATATCAAAATTCAAAATAATAGACCACACGTGGTCACCCAAAAATACAAAAAGATTATTTAAGACTAATACAATTTTTTACAAGAAAATGCCCTCAGTTTAAAGGTAATTCCTTCTGCGTAATACAAATTTAAACTATGAAATTACATAAAAATATTCAAAGAAGCCCTTTAGAGAAGTTTACATATATCCTAAAACACAATAAAGCAGCCCCCCCCCCCCCNGTTCCGTCTTACATAAGTCCCTCTCTGCTTCTCTCTGTAAATACGAGAAGCCAGCCCTTATTTATCTTCCAGTTTCGCTATTGTACATTTTTCCACGTTCATGAAAGGTAGACAGTGCCCCATGGTGACGTCACATGCTGCACTAACACCACCAGAAGATCTTGAAGACAGCAGAGAGGAGGAGGAGGTGAACTACTTCGTGGAAGTCAGTGAACCGGCCGCCTTCACTGTAGCACCAGCTCGCACGCCAGCAGTGGTAGAGGCGTGAACTAGTACAACGGGGCACTCACACCCAGGTAAGACTCCACGTCCATGATGTCAGCAGGCAGTCCACGTAGTTTCTCGTAGCGCAGCAATCATACGACGGGGTTTTCTTAAAACAGGTTCTCATGTAGATGTGACACCGTCACAATAAATAAGAAATTACAAGCATATCACTTATGTCCTAGCACCACTAGAAATCGCTTAGTTCCCGGATTTCTATCTGAGATTTGTCGGTGAACACCAGAAAATTCATCTGAGAAAAAGTAAACTTCAAATGCGTGAAAACGACAGTTAAATTCTACAGTCGTACCAAAGTTAATCAAAAATCCTTAAATATGTTAAGCCAGTAACAAGCCTGCATGGAAACAAGGGCGGAATTCCGTGCTACGTGGTGTGGGTGAAACTGGCCACTCATACTATGGACAAACAACTGAGGCTTCCGTGTACAGCCAAATATTGTTTCTATCCTAGAGGTCTGTGAACCCGCGACGAGTAGGACAGTTTCGTGAGTTTTATATCGCAAAATCTGGAGTCCACCACATTCTTTACAATTAACTCTTTAACAGTTTTCCATTGCCTGTTGCGCTAATGAGTATCAGCTGTTCACGGTTACTTGAGATATTTTGGAAGCCCTGTTTAGATATACTTTCCTTTTCCTCGTGTAACCTTTTGAAATATACATATAGACCATTCACAGTTACTTCCTATTGAATATTTAATACCAGGATATTGCTCCGCCTCATACAAACAAATCTTAACCGATTCCAGAAAATTACACCAAAGGGCACACGCACCGCATTCGTGCGCACTCGGTGTAATAATATTTTCCATAAGAACTATTTCTTACTAGGCATTACCAACACACCTGTTTTTTTACGGTTTTCAATCATATTAATTATAAATGAAATATTACAATTTGTAAATAAAATGTAAATAAAATTTCAGTTTAAGCAAAAATAAACTGCTTTTATATTATTTTATGTTAACACAAGTATAACAAGCTTGTGATACATAACATAAATAGGAAACAATCAATCCCGTCATAAATGGAGTGATTTTTCAAAGGTTTGATTTTTTTTAAAATGAAGAAACCGTGAATTGACTATAATTAACATTAGTCATGAACCTTCTAACATTATTCATGCGACATCCAAGTGAAAACTTGCAATTTTTCGGATCGTAAATATGTTAATGGTATGCAAATTCGTGTTATTTTGTGTTAAAAACAAGAAACTTCGACTCAGTTTCCGTAAATCTTAACATTGTACTCACCATATAACATGAAGTCCCATTATTGTATGTATTAATTCGCTGGTAACTAAACCAGAAGCTTGCTTGCTGAGCATCATATGCAGTTATCCCCAGTAGCAGCCTACGTTGGCCCTACGGGTGCAATTGGTTGCGAAGTTTGGCTACGTGTTGGTCTGGATCACACACATTAATACAACATTGGCCTTACGTAATACGGTGACGTACATTTCCCACCAAAGAAAGTGTTACGAGATTTAGATTACTCAGTGTCTGTCATACAATGATGTCACTAAATGAAACAATTCGAGAATATATCATTAGTGTAAAATTAATGCACATTAAAATAGTTTGTTAATGATTGGTAACAAGTGTGTAAACATACTATTCGTAATTGGTACGCATTTTTCTGTTGGACCAACGTTGTGAAAACAACATTTTATGTCAGTTTATGCGAAAAAAAAAATGTTCTCATTTTCAACAATGCTTCTTTTTTTTATCATGGTCCTATCCGCTTCGACGGAAGTCTAATTCGACATAGTTGCTTCATCCTAAACTATCAATGAACAGTTCTGTATTCGTTTAGAAGTGTTGCTTTGTTTTGTAATGTGACGTGCGCTTGTGCCATCATCACAAACGTTCAGGGGAAGTTTAAATGTCTCATGTGCCGTTCTTCCTCCTTCTAAAAGAGTGGCTGCGATGCGAGATGATGCTACGGCAAGGGCCACATTACCTCTACATCTAACTTCAGTGAGAAGCAAATTAATTAAGAAAGTTTTACCTGTGCCGCCCGGAGCATCGAGGAAAAACATCTTGCCTTCTTTGTTTGTTATGGATAAGAGCAGGGCATCTTAAACTGCTCTCTGATCGGGGTTCAGACTTGGTTCTTTCTGTGTGAGGGTTTGTAAAAGCCGAGATTGATCATACGATGTCTCCCTCAATAATTTAGCATTGTTAAGGTCTGAATTAGCGTTAACTGGCAAAGGAAGACCAACATCAGTGATGGACTTGCCTGCTAGAGATTCTACTGCTTTGTTTACTTCAATTAACGCTTCGTCGGATATGTTCTGGTTATAATTTAAATCTTCTAATCCCGAAGCCCTCAGTAGTCGATGTGATATATCTTCAGACATACATTCCCGATAATTATTTCAAAGACTCAACAGGTCAGTGAATTGGCGGAAAGCTATTAGGATGGAAAATAAATATCTAAGCGATCCGGTTGAACTGCACAGTGCAGCTTCCGACAGTGTGCTGCCCCAGTGAGCGTCGTCTTCTAGTAGTTGCACGCAGCTTGGAAGGTGTCGTCAATGTCCCTTACACAGTTTTTAGATGGTCAAAAGAAGTGGGACCTTCAACCACGTGCAATAACAATCTTAAGTGAAAACACACACTATTATTGGGATGGATAACGTATACTCTACCAAGCGCATCTGTTTTTTTTTTTAAGATAAATTCTTTATGGTTAGAAAATACAGTGAATTTTACGTTTGTTTTTACTGCGTAACTTAAAATGTAAAAACGCTTATTATTGCTTATATATTAAAGATAGATATATGCTGCTGCTGACATTTTGTAGATCATTCAATTTTACACAATTCTTTCTTACGTCATTTTGTTATATCTCTAAAGGATTAGACAGCGTATTCCATGAGAGCGCGCTGGCGACTTTTCTTTTTTCCCTACTTGATTCACTAATACCGTTAACGCTCAGCTCCTATAAGTGCTAGCGCAACTTTTAAACCACACAAACCTTCCTCGACAAATGCAGATCATAACAGCAGAAACTGCATTCAAATCCGTTCAGTGGTTCTCGAGATTATCGCAGTCATACAGACAAACAGACGTGGGCCAGGGACTTCCTTTTATTCTATGTAGTGATACTTCGCGTAAAGATGTGCTAACTGAGTAGTTCGAGTTATTGATTATTAACATTTTGGTTCGTGTTCAAATTTCACTACAGGACAAAATATTTAAACTGTTTTAATTTCTCTGTCATACACAGTGAAATACATTACGGAAATAAATTCTCATTACTCCTGTTTTTAAACCTGAAATAAAAAAAATCGCAAACTGTCTAACATGTCTAGATACTAAGAGTACATGAGTGATTTTTTAAAATAAATTATTAAGAATATTAATTATAGCGAAATCGTGGTAGATGATGGGATAGGTGAGAGGATAGTGTGTTGGACAGTCAAAGAATTTTTTTCAAGTTCAAATCCGCCACTGGAGAGAATTTTTTAATACTCATGTTTACACACAGTGAATCACATACATAACTTTTTTTCCCTCTTTTTTTAAAGAGCAGAATATAAAACCGGCAAGTTTGTGGTCACGTTCCGTGAATTTACGGAGATTTCTGTGAAATTTACTGAGAGAGGGTAATTTAAAAAACGAAGAGACCGTAATATAACGCAGATGTCTGTATACTTTGTAACCGGTATTTACCGTAATTTCACAGATGTTTTCCTAGCAGTGTACCTCCAGAAACATCATGGATAATTTGCAGCACATAATTTAACTAGCTATAGGACCGTAGACGGAAACAGAGTTGCTTGCCACAATATTTTATTTTCCAAGATATCTGAAAAATAGAGCTACGAGCAATTTATTCAACAACAGTTTTTGACATAAATTTGTCTTTAACTTATCAAGCATATCAGTCATCACATGTGGAATTAGACGTTTGCATTGTTTCATATGTGTGTTATGTTAATTTAAATATTTGCATGTCATAGTGTGCATAAAAGTCACTTCCCCTGCAGTCAATGACTTTTTGACAAAAACTCTGTTTATTTAGAAATAAAATATGTGGTATTGTTTTTTTTTACATGGAAAGCTACATAGCTGAACTATTTATTAACAGTTTTCATCATTCTTATCTCTAATAACTCGTTGTTACTTAGTCAAAATTGTCGTCAATTAATTGCCTTTTTTTTTTGTTTTTGGCATTAAAACACGCTGTATATAAAAATATGAAAATTCTAGAATTATAATGACGAGTAGCTGGTGGTTCGGAGCTCTAAAAATTACCTACCTAATGATCTTCGAAAACCAAATTCATGAAAGGTTATCATTTTTAAACTAGATGATGATATAACTGGTAGTTGAGAGATAAACTATTTGTATACAACTGTCCAAGAAACAATACCATCTTAAAATATATCCAGGCCGCATGAAATGCCAGAATGAAACAAGATCAGAAAATTTCGTAAATATAAATACCAGACGACTTGAGTCAACAAGAAATTTTCCAGATATATGTTGGTCTTTATTTATCACAATATTGAGATTTAGATATCAATACACTTAGTTTGAAAACATTTGTGCTAGTTGGAATTGTATGGTTTAATACTGAGGTGATGTATGACAGGAACAAGCTACGTAAGGCCACAGAGTAGATAAGTACGCAGAGACGAAATTATGTGGCGGTTCCTTTGATGTGGGCAAGAGCATTCTGTGATTGGATGCGCGGGGATCCGGGAACGTACCTTGTGTCTGATTGGCTATAGCGCACTGCGAAAGATTTGTTATTAGCTGGGCTGCCTCCTGCCATGTAGGATACCAGGCACTGATTGGCGAACTGCGTTCCGAAATGTTGCTGGCTAGTGACGCCATTTTGGTGAAGTTTGGGTTTTGAGTTCGCGATATAAGCGGCTGTTTCGCCAGTGTATTCTTAGAAACTGTGTGATAGCGCTTGGAGGCAGAGGAGTTGCAGTAGTGACACTCTGGACTGATGTTTTGGAGGACCAGTGTTCAGTTGCCTGTCCGACCATGAGGATTCCTTTTTTCAGTTGTATTCCTTAATGACTGCAGCGAATGCAGGGAAGGTTCTTCAATATATATTAGAGCTCTCCTTTCCCCGATACTGGTTGTTCTTATGATTCAGCAGTCGACGAGACCGAAAAGAAAACCTGCGTTTTCACACGAAATAAAAACATTTTCTGGCAGTATGGAACCGCATAAACGAAACACAAAAGCAAACTGACGTAATGGTCACTCGTGTTCAACTAGTTAGCATCTGAATGTTAACAGAAGAACAACTTAAGATGCTCTGACTGTTTTTAACTGCGTTACAGAGTGTTTTGAATGCTGTTATTCATACGAAACTATCGAACTTACACCCAATGTGCTGTTCCATGAAAAGAACACCCACTTCACATTTTGCCTGTCCATGTTCACCCTGGAGTTAAGAGTGTATCATCTTTGATAAGACTAAGTGCAGTGCTTCCAGATATTCTGTAGCTGAGATTTGGAAAAGCCTAGTGTGTAAAGTGCATTTAAGTATGCAGCATGTTCCCAAATATGCTGGAATTAATCGGAAAGTGGATAGCATGTCCCAAAATGAAAAGTCCCTATAAAAATAAGTTATGTCCTAAAGTCGAATGTTTCAGAGTGACATACCTTACAATATTTTACTCGATGTATTCGTAATAGTCTTCCTGACATATTCCAGTTCGAGTAGCTGTAGCCATGTTCGTGCACCAGAAGCGATACGTCACTCTGCAAGAAGTGCTCCAAATGTCACATTGTGCTAGAATGCACGTCTGAACATGCTACGTCGTTGATTGTCTGACACGTTCAAATTCTCCAGGAATTGCTCGTATCTGCTGGTAACCTTGTTCCACTCACTGGCGAAACTCTGCTATCTCCGGAACTGGAGTTGCATAAACAATGACCTTGAGATGTCCCCAAAGGATTGGATTGAGATCCGGGGTACTAAGCTCATGGCATTCGACGTGAGTTGGCTATCAAAAGTGCAATGGAACAGGTAATATAACTCACCATTTCAGTTGATCACATGAACACACACCTCGTAGAAGATAGACTATTACAAATGCATGTGGTACAATGCTTGAAGGTGTGTACCTCGGAAACTATCGACTTTAGGATACAAGTGTATTTTCATAGGGACAACTTGTGTTATTTTGGGGTGTATTATCCACTCCCCGATTTCTTCCATCTTATTTGGGAACAATCTGTATAAACATGTAGTGAATGTACATAACAGCAGTTGTTATAATATTTCGAACATTTACATAATAGCCTCACCTCTCACCAAACCTAACGTCCATTTGCACCCAAACGTTATTTAGGTGTACGGATTCTTTTTTTATGGAATTATTATTTTATTTATTATTGAAACACGCTTATACGAAACTAATGTTTCAACTTCCGTCGCAGTCTTACTGCATAACACAGTGAGCAGTTCAGTTGGAAGTTGATAGAAAATATTGGATAATATAAAACAAAGGACGAAATATTGTTTCTTGATTCTGGCTGACACTACGTTTTCTTTGCGTTATATTGAGGATATTTAGTTAATTATATACTTAAGAGGTGCATTGAAGGCTTAATGGGTTTCGATTATTGTATTTACCTTGTGTGTGAAGGTAATTATTTTACCCACTTTAGAAAAGTCAGGAATGTCAGTAAACATATATATTTTTAATTGGAGTGTGGCAGGAATTGTAAATATAAACAGTAAGTATAATGACTATAATGAATAACACATTTTTCGCATTATGAATTATTTACTTTTGTTTCATTATTTTTATTGACTTTTTAAATTATTCCAGTAGGTATTTAATTTGAAAGACATGGTGAAAAAACTATTAGCTGAGACTACGATTTCTTTTACATTGCTCATTTATAATGCATATTATTTAAAGTTTGGATCCTTTAACATTTTATTTGCAAGTGGGTACAGTTATCCATAACACCTGAAGTTAAACTGTGATAAGAGACTTAAGTAGGTAAAATACCAACACACAATTTTTAGCTACTAAATCATTCTACAACGATTATAAAGATGTTATTGACTCAATATAAAGTTTTAAAAAAGTAATTAGCTGCACATAATTTAAAGGTACCAAAATTTTAGCAATGTAGACAATTGTTCTTTTCATTTAAACGTAATGTCATAACACAATTTAACCTCATGCCCTTCAAAAGTCATTGAGAAGAAGACATGGTCTAGAGGAACAGAAGCCTCGTAACAATATTTGGAGTTAATCCACAGGCTGGATATTGCTACTGCTGAACTAAGTTTTACTAACATTCGTAGAGAGCATGTCCCATCTTCTTAAGGCGTACCCCTAGTAAACATATGTAAACGCATCAAGGTCACTTCTAGTTATAAAGAAGCATTGCTGTAAGAAATACTGCGATATGCACTCCCGGGGAGCTGAATTTCTCTCAGTTCGGACGTGTAACATTAGAATATTTTTACATGCGATATAAGGCAGCGGATTCAACTAAAAAGGCTAATAGGTACATTTCTGCTTTACTTTCAGTAAATTGCGCAGGAAAGCTCTAATATGCTATTTTGATCATGTACACTTTTTTCCTCTTCGAATGTTTTTAATAAGTTAACAGTGAAACGTGGTAATTGCAGATGACAATGGTTTATTGCATTTCCTAGAAAAGGTTGTGTTCCTAAAACACTTATTTAATAATATACTCATATACGCGCAAATATTTGTTTTACACTGTTTTACTAGGACGTCCCCTTAAACAAGACGATTTCCAACACAAACTGTAAAAAAAAAAAAAAAAAAAAAAATGGAATATTCTTGACTGGCCCTTCACCATGAGGAAACGTAGAAGTAAATGTTGACCATCCTCTTCAATAGCATTCATTCTTCACGAATAAGCTGCAGAGCTGCGGTCACTTTCACGACTTGGAGGAGATGGCCGGCACCCAGACTGTGGTCAACCGCGAGACAGAACAGGACAGTATACAGAAGCGGCATCGCACGAGAGTCCGTGAGATGTAAGCGTACTAGGCAGGTGGGTGTAGCGGCGTGAGGGGCTGGGTCGGTTCACGACGACGACCGCGCTGCGAGGAGCACAGCAGTTCCGCCTCTTTGCCGTCGGGTGTTCTGTGGCCAGCAGCAGCTGAATGCGCAGCAGCCTCACGCCGGCTTCTTGAGCGAGAAGCTGCCGAGCAGTTTCCTCCTGCTGGCGTCGTCGACATCGAAGTGTCTCTTGGTCGGCAGGCTGAGCGCTCTCTGCACCAAGCACGTGGTGCTCGCTGCGGCCACCACCAGCGCCACGACGATCAGCAGCAGCTGAATGCGCCGCATGCCGAACGTCAGATGGTAAACCATGTTCTCCAGGTCGTCCGGTAGCTCAGGCATCCCCTGCAACCGCAGTGCATGCGTCAGCATCGAGGTTACAAACCAACACTCTGTGAGCAATGCCAGTGTGAATATGAGCTGCGTACATCAACTACCGAATAGATTATACATATTTTCTACACCTTAAATATTTACGAGTTGTGTGATGTGTAAGTTAGATCTCACACTTTATTTACACACCACAAAATAGTTTTACACCGCCTGTAATTTTGTTGCTCATGAAGTGAGTGGGTGAGTGGAGAGATCTTGAGAACCAATGAGGGTGGAATGAGGTGAGTATGGAGTAGTGCCGGAATGAAGGGGCGGGGGAAACGGGACATCCCCGGGAAAACCCACCGAACAGCGGCTCGTCGGCACGATTCCTACGTGCGGAAATCCGGATGTGACCCGGCTGGGAATCGAACCTGGTTCGCCTAAGTGGGAGGCGAGTAGTCTAACCACTACACAACCGTGGCCCCGTTGCTCATGAAGGATGTTCACCGTGACAATAGGCACATTACAAAGAGAGATCAGAATAAAAGGCATGGTATTTTGTCCAGACATTGCGTAATTTAATCCCACACACTCTCTTGAGTCGTAAGCAACCGAGTAACTCAGTAGTCTAATCCTGGTGGCCCAGAACTTTTGTGATCTGTGTATATTCAAGCAGACGTCAGTCGCTTATTGGTTGCTTTCTGCTATAGTCAGATACCTTTATTGTTCCTGCTTTTATTTGAAGTTTTATTATAAGATCAGAGTCTTTCAACGAATGGTAAACAAATCGTCGACCAATTAGGAAAGTAATTGCGTTTGTAATGATGTTTCAATCCTTGCTTGCCCACGAATAAGTCCGTGAATGAAAGTCTTAACTAAAATTCCTATAAAAAAAACCAACATAATATATATTTATTTAAAAATAAAGGATTGTTTGAGAAATCTGGGCGCACAAATGAATAAATCCAAAATAATTTCGATTCTTTTCTAAATATGTTTAAAATGATGATTAAAATTTGGAATATTGTTTGGTACCATCTAGACGAAAAGTATTATATTGAAGGTGTAATACACTAAAGAGCAAAAAAACTGGTATAGACGTGCGTATGTAAATAACACAGGTATAGAACTAATCAGAGTAACGCGATGCGATCGGCAGCTAGATCTGTTACTGCTGCTACAATGGCAGGTTATCAAGATTCAAGTGAGTTTGAACGTGGTGTTATAGTCGGTGCACGAGAGATGGGACATAGCGTCTCCGAGGTAGCGATAACATTTGGATGTTCGCGTACGACCATTTTACGAGTGTACCGTGAATATCGGGAATCCGGTAAAACATCACATCTTCGACATCGCTGTGGCCGGAAAAATATCGTGAACGAAAGGGACAAACGACGACTGACGAGAATCGTTAAACGTGACAGATGTGTAACCCTTTCTCAAATTGGCGCAGATTGGATTTGTGGACTGCCCTGCAGGATTCATGGTGTGAATTGCCTCCTGCATACCTTCAGACATTAGTCGAGTCCATGCCACGTCGTCTTGCGGCACTTCTGCGTGCAGGTGTACCAGTTATTTTTGGCTCTTCAGTGTATATACAAGTGTAATATTTTGTTTCTTCTGTACATGTAATACTCATATAATAATTATAACAATACGGATGTTATAATCATAAAATAATGTTGTAAAGTAGCCTAATAAAAACTGAAACTTAAAAATACCGTTGTATATGTGACAGAAGTTTAGCTGGTACACTCCGATTTGGCACTGCATTAGCTGATAACTAATACTGCGCAGCACATAATGTAGGAATTTATTGGCTAGTACCAGTATAATAATGATATATGGCGACGCAGATACCAACCAAGTTTCAGTGGTGGACAAAAGCGGCACACTTCTAGTATGTTTTGGATGTCTACAGATTTGTTCGTCCTCGTGATTTTAATCCTAAATATTAAACATCTTATTTATTCAATAATTTTTGTGGTCGGTAAAGGAAGTATGTCATATAGCTTGGGGATGATAGCCCCTAAGTGATGTTTCAAAAGACAGGGTCGGTGAAAACTGGCTGGCTAGTTAAACAAAAGTCGTAGCTAACAACCTATCACACATCATCACATCTACTTAGATATATCGCACTGCCCGGTATCCCCAATGGAAGGTTGTATATTCACAAGTAGTGATATTTCTATATTTATCATATTAATTGGCATTGCAGGGTAGCTCATTTTGGAACTTCCAGTAGCGTTCGACACCACGCTAAGATACTCATGCAGTCATGTGTGAATGAGTGAAGAGATGTGGGGTGATAGAGAGTGATCGAGGTGCTTATGGCTCAGCACNACTCATGCAGTCATGTGTGAATGAGTGAAGAGATGTGGGGTGATAGAGAGTGATCGAGGTGCTTATGGCTCAGCACCGGAATGAAAGGGCGGGGGAAACGGTAGTTTCCCGAAAAAACCCTCCGACCAGCTCATTCGGCACGATTCCCAGTTGCGAAAATCCGGAGTGATTCGGCCGGGGATTGAACCCGGTTCGCCTTGGTGGGTGGCGATAAGTCTAGCCACTCAGCCACCGCGGCCCCTGATGCAGTCATGTACCTGTGCCTTTCTAAACCACACACTGCGAATATTGTCTATTTTGGCGTTTACAGCTACCACATGTTACAGACTTATTAATCAGTGTGAAAATTGACACAATTTCATTTTCGAGCTTAATTTGATCACTCGATTAGTTCTTTTTGCCGTAGAATAGTTATTGCCCTATATTTTAAATATTCTCACATTTCTATAGAACATTTACTTAACCCCTTGATTCATTGTTAAAACCGTATTATTTTAACAGCACGCGTAAAATATTTCTTATTTACTACACGAGACACCATAAATTAGTGTGACAATGACAGAGTTGAATGGTGCCGTTTTCTGAACAAATACAATGTAATTATTTAGCGCTGATCGCAGCACTCTCCTCGCAGTTGTTATAAATCCTGCCGCCACTCCGTCGGGTTTCGGACCTCGGTTCCTCACCCCTCCTCCCGTCCTACGTCCTCTTTTNCATTCGTCAGATTTCCCCTGCTTTTCGTTATTGTTAAATCGATGTGAGCCTTTGGCATACTACTGCTCCCTGGGCCTTCGCCTCTTCGCGTCGATGGTTAACGTGTTCCGTCTGTAATGGTAACGTGATAGCATCTTTGTATGCGACAGGCGGCGTGAGTTTGCAGGTGCGTTCGGTTGCAATGCGTTGTGTTATAGCGCTTTAATTGTGTTTTAATAAGGGCCAGGTAACTTCATCGCGCTACCCGTGTTGTGCCAAATTAATTTTCGGCGGCCCATTCAAAATCGAGGTCCAGGGAGACATTATGCATCGCAGTGGCGGTGTAGTGATTTCATTGTTACTACGGTGCTCGACTTGTCACGTATTTTTTGGCTGTGAGTTTGGGTTGTAGCGACATGCTGTGGTTTAGTGCGCGGAGGTTACATTTGACCGCGCTGTTTCCGTGTCTCTGCTGATTAATGTTTAATTGCTCTCCCGCCTGCAACAGTATTACTGTAAGATTTCATTATTGTAATTTAATTCGGATTACGGGTACATTACGTGTTTCCAGTCATTTTGAAGCATTTGTGCAATTTGTAGAGTCGTGTTAGTTTGTGGGCCAGTATCCAAGGGGCTTTGAGTTCGGCTCCCTCTGCGCCCTCTGGCAGCACTTTTAATTATTTGTTATTGTGTGTACGCCGGTGGTAACGCCTTTGGGCGGTTCAGTAAATAGAACGCGCGTTTTTCACTTGGTTTGTTTTAGTGTATATCAGTGTGTCAAATGATTAAGAGCCCAGCTTACATTTTTCAAGGTAATTATTTTCTGTATAATTTTTAAGTATGCGTGGTTACCGTACTTGGAAAGCCGAATTGAATTTGATTGCTTAGAATGTATGCCAGTGCGTCATGAGAATGTATGTCAGTGCGTCATGAGATTAAAGGCTGGGCCCCTCAACTTTGCGAGATACCTGTTCTTTGTATTAATGTTCGTTTCCCGTAGTTCATGTGTTTTGAGGACCTAATTAAATTTGATGGTTTTGAATGTATGAAATGTTTAATGTTCCTAATGAAATTAGAGTTTGACCATGTTAAGTTTGAAATTGTTTTCATGTATTTGTACGAGTATTGCTGTGAATAATCTTGTTTTGTCAGCGAGTTTGTTTTGATACAAACTCTGTGCGTGGCGCAAAGTCACTGTTAACTGCTCTTGTTTTAATACTAGGTGCGCCTCGATGGTGCTTTGATTAGCAAAGTTGTGCGAGTGAGATGCCTGGTAGGGGATGTTGGCGGCTGGAAGGGGGTTGAACTACCCTCGTGAAGATAGAGGGGGATCCTCCTGAACTGAAGTGTTGGCGGCCTTTACTCGAGAAAAATCTCACCCGAGGTACCCCGGGCTAACCTAGTTCTGCACCCTACCTCATTTTCTCTCTATCTTACTCTCTCGGTGTCCTTAAGTACAAGAGAAATAATCGAATATATACTCCATAAGCTAGCAACTGCCAACAGTTTTGTACCACCCTCCGGGTTACCAGGCCCGCAATAAATAGATTTGTTAATTATTGGTGAAGAAAAAAATGCCATTATACATAACCAGGGTCACCCGTTTGTCGCGAAAAGAGTTTCCGTACAGTTGTATTTCAAACCCCGTTATCTCATATTCACTTTCGCGATTGCATCATTTGAGCTGCTTCGTTTCTTAGAAGTTCAGTACCGGAGGATCATGACCAGCTAAATACCACGCGGTTTTCTCAGGAAAAAAACGCCGCCAATAATCAAAGTACAAGCTTCAGCTATGTACGTTGTGTATTGAATTATAATATGTGTGGACATATTTCCGCGAAGATCGGGTGTTTCTATGTATAATTAAAATGATAGAAATTCTTGGCAATGGCGGATGAAACTAATTTTTGTGTGTCGTACAATATTGCTTTGTTTTTATGTAGTTAATAATTAGTAGAATAATAAATGAAGAATATAAGAACACCAATCCTAGAAAGGCTTATTGCTAAGAGGGGGAGGGGTTATTCATTTGTTGTTTGTTGTCTTTAACAGCATACTTTGCGGTGACAGTCTTCTGAGCGTAGAAGCGGGCTTATTATTTATAGACCAAGGACAAATTGGCTGTTCCAGTGGCCTGCAAGCTATACTTCACAGGCGTGTGTCAACTGCACAGTAACAACTGTTTTATACTTTTACAAAAAAATGTTTGGAAACTAGATGCCAAAAGAATTCTACAAAAAATATGTGCAAACTTTGCAGGAAATTGCTTTATATGTGTACGAGATATATTCAGTATTTGTATAAAAATGTACCGTTACCTACCGACGGATATCCTCTAGAATAACAACAACATGTGTAATAATTCTCAAGTTACTATCCTGCAAAACCACAAGCTATTATTAGGACTTGTACAAAGTAATTTGCCTACTTAATGAACCAGATTAGTTTTTTTATGATATAACAGTTATTGGTCAATCTGAACTGCACGGAACACATTTTGTACGGCCCTGTCAGGGATGACCCAACCCGCCTACGGTTTTGAACATTCCCCTTTGGAGTGATGTGAATCGAACCCGTCACCTCTACGTAAGAAGTAAGAACACTAACCACTATACCACATATGCATCCATACAAGGTGTTATATTTTAATATATTATACGTCCTTTCGATAATCAAATCTCCTGCTAATATGAGGTAATTTACCTTAAAAAGAAAAAAAACAGCAAGTTCTTGGTGATCTCGTTGCGGAATTTAATTAGTTTTACACTTAATTACAAGGAGCATGTAAATCCCACAGCTGTTAAATTTTTCGAATAGTTTTTTTTTTAAGAAATGTTTAAAAGGAAAGTACGTGTTGTTTTTATTTTCTTTATGGTTACATTCTGTTGCTTATTTTTGTGACTTATGATATTCTNAAAAGGAAAGTACGTGTTGTTTTTATTTTCTTTATGGTTACATTCTGTTGCTTATTTTTGTGACTTATGATATTCTATTTAAAGGAATCCATACGAAACCATGTGAATGTACTCGTATTTTGCAACACACTTTTTACATTTAGCTGTCTAGGCAAGTGTTCACAATCGTGCACATTACGCACTTGTAGGTAATTTGTGGTGTGTGCTGCGCACTGTGAAGCAGTGTGCAGCACACACCAACAATTATTCGCAAACCTTGTTACTGGTCCAGGTGGTAATCGGTTCATATAACTGTAGCCGAACGTACATCCTACAGATCATTGACTGTGACAACAAAACAAATGTTGTGTCGACTTAAGTACAGCACGCATCATAAAACTCTTCGTTTGCAACACCTGAAACCGTAAATTAAAGTGGATATGAAATGGCTAGAGTAACGTTGAACGAATACAATATATGTATTAAGAAATAATTTTGCCCTGTCATCCAAGGAAAGAATTAGCTCTCACCATAAGTGCATTCTCGGAAGTGATGACTCATCAGACTTTAGCAAACATCTTATCTTGAAATTCTGAGATGGTATCAGCAGTTTACGGAGTATAAATATTTCTGCAAGAATTTTTTTATAGCAGTATGATCTATTTGTTTTGTAGGTGTACAAAACCAACAGGTTTACATGATTTAATAAATTTGTTTTTATACAAAAATATTTCAGCTCCGCTTACAAAAATAAATTCATTTTCGCGTCTTTTCATTTCAATTTGTTCCAAAATTTCTATGCTTATATTTCTTTGGAGATATGATAGTCAAGATAAAATAAATTATGCTGAAATCCATTGTTTGGTTTACTGTAATCCTTTATCTAAAATTTAAACCCTGAATCCGCTGTTCTTACTCTTTGGACGACGAAATAAAAATACTTCAAATATCTACGAAATTTCTACACTAGGCATAGTAAAATTTGCCACTTTGTTGATGTCAGCCACAGCAGTAACATTCTTCGAAGTGTCATACTATTTAAAAGTGCAATCCTAGCCTTGCCAGGTAGGCTATTCTCGGAATGTGTGGAATTGCCAGTAGTAATGAACGACGCACGGCTGTTAGCGATATCTTCATNATAAAAGTGCAATCTTCCCCGCGCCAGGTAGGCTATTCTCGGAATGTGTGGAATTGCCAGTAGTAATGAACGACGCACGGCTGTTAGCGATATCTTCATAGTAACACAAACTTATTTCGTTATTCACACAAATGATATTCTTGCACATGAACAAACACCTTATATTTACAAAATACATCTATGTAAATCAACAAAGGTTTGTAATTATACAACAAGTTGTCAGTTACAATTACAAAAAACTTGTACAGTGTGGTCATTGACTGCTTACTGTTGTAGTGAAGTGTTAGACAATGATTGGTCATGCATTTTGTTGCATGTTTATTATTGGTAGGGACAGGAAAATGTCGCGTTTTTAACGCCCTGTATGCTAGACTCCACGCCCCTGTGCTTTTTCAAGCCTCAGCCTTCTGTTGATTGGCTGCTGCTGCCGCAGTGTGTAGCCAGTTTTACCTCAGACCAGATGGCCCGGGATTCGGTGCTTGTTTCCTTGCAGGTTTGCTTTTGGCGCAGAGTTCACCTGCGCGTGTCTAATAAACTGTGGTCCAATTGTAACCATAACAGAAATATACATGTGTCTCAAGTCTATCTTCTCCTAGACTGAATTCGCGAAATTTTCCAGTCCCTAGTTATTGGCGCACAGCTTTCAAACCTGTGTTGACTAAGTTGTACAGCAATTACAACTGTACAAACCAGTGTTGGCTAAGTTGTGCAGCAATTACAACTGTATAACCAGTGTTGACTAAGTTGTGTAGCAATTACAACAGCTGTGCAAACCAGTAATGACTAAGAAGTGCAGCAATTAGGAGGTTACCAGGCACTGATTGGTGAACGACGTCCTGACATGTGGTTGGCTAGTGGCGCCATATTGCTGGTGTGTGTGGCTGGAGTTCGCGAGCTATTATTTCACCTCTGCATCCTTACGTATACTCTGCGTACAAGTCATGAGCTGCTCCAACCAAAACTTATACGTTTACGGCAACCAAATAAGAACAAAAAGAACATTTGGTTTCAGTACGGAAATATTTTATTGCAGTTCAGTTGTGCCAAATTTCATTCACCAAAACAAGTTTTTCAGTGTGGCCATTAATTGCATATAAGTAGGGGCAGTGATATTCCGCGAAAATATTGAGACAAGACACAGTCCAAAGCACTGTAGGGTCGTCCAACTTCTTTGATTGGCTAAAAAATGTTCTGACCCGTGTTAACAGTTTGCGCACGAATCACGAAGGTTCAGTATCGCAATTACTTAGTCCTGAGTGGCTTTGTCAAAGACGGACATGGCACCAGCAGCCAATGGAGTTATATCAACAGCTGATGTGTATATAGTATTGATGTCTACTGTGTGCTCCGATTTTTACGCGAAAAGTCACTGGCCCTATGGCCCTGCATATAAGTCACAGCGTGAGCAAGTCTCAAGGAAGAAGGATGGATGGCGAAGAGAAAAATAAAGAGAGTTCCATGCGCTTGTTTACCTAGTTTCCACTCGCCCCAGACTATCTCTCCCATTACAGATACGTTAATTTCGTTCACGGCATTTAAACAACATGCCAGTCATTAAAACAAAACAGAGTTGTTTACGAAGTACGATAGGAGTTATCAGTAGCCGCACCGCATTTCGGCGCCAGGCATTTCCTCATTGCCCCAGCGTGATCTGGGCAACACGCATCTACTGCCACTGCGTTAAGGCTTTCCGACACATTTTTGTTTTCATCACATTGTAAAATTTTTTGTAATTTCGTGTCACCAAATCTACAATAATTTGATTCAAATAACAAATAAATTGAAAAATTTACATTCTTTATAGTTTTTAGCGCAAATATGGATATTTAACTTAAAAATTAAGATTCCTACAATTTTCGGAAGCTTATTTTACGGAAGAAGTACAATGACTTTCAACGGAGAACTGAAAACGACTAAACAATATGCAGAAATTACCAATAAGTAGGGCCAGTGACTTTTCGCGTAAAAATGGGAGCACACAGTAGACTTCAATACTATATACACATCAGCTGTTGATATAACTCCATTGGCTGCTGGTGCCGTGTCCGTCTTTGACAAAGCCACTCTTAATTCTGACACTGAACCTTCATGATTCGTGCGCAAAATCTTAACACGGGCCAGAACATTTTTTAGCCAATCAAAGAAGCTGGACGACCCTACAGTGCTTTGGACTATATCTTGTCTCGAAATATTTTCGCTAAATATCACCGCCCCTACCAATAAGTAGTACACATATTACCAAAACTGTACGATAAATACAATTCATATTGCATACCAATGAAGCCTGCATATAGTCTGTGACACTGTAAGATAGATTATAAAGCTCATTTTGCAAATAAAAATGTCCATTCATAAAAAACAATTATAACAATTATTCTAGTTGTATGTAATAAATTTAGTAATAATACGTGCATATAATATGAATAATTGATAAAGGGGCCACGATAGTGTAGTGGTTAGACTACTCGTCTACCACCTAGGCGAACCGCGTTCGATTCCCAATGGGTCGCTCCCGAATTTTCGCATGCCGCTGCCGCTGGTTGGTGTGTTTTCTCGGGGGTCTCCTGTTTCCCCCGTCCTTACATTCCAGCGCGGCTCCATACTCACCTCGCTTCATCCTCATCGGCTCTCAATATCTCACAGTCGAAATTTCTCCATTCCACACTCCAGTGCATTACGCAGCGTTCGTGATGAAGTGGCTAGTTGAGAGTACAGCAGTGAAATTCTCTCCATGCATGTAACGAGATTAACAGTGAATCGTGTTCTTTTGAGTTTTTTACAAACATACTCTGTCCTAAGTTTATTCCATATAATTTTCACGAAAAAATGTCATAGAATACCGTGTTTCAAAATAATTTACCTCATACGTAAACTAGTAATTAGATAATTTTAACTGTTAAGACAGCAAATCAGATGTGTTCATTATCACAGCAACTTTTTCTTCGGGAGTCCTTATTGATCATTTAGAGTCCTTAAAAATCCTTATAAACACGGAATTGAGACATTTCTCTATTTATAAGGTCTGAGAGAATTTTCAAAATCGCTTTTCTGAATATACGCTTAGGTTTGTTTCTCAGAGTGTTAAATTCTTTAATCCCAAATTTACTTGGTATTTGGCTGTTGGGAATAAGTAATATTGTGATTCGTACTATATTTATGGTGACACACTATCTGTTCCGAGCCGTCGTCTTGCTTTTGGGAGACAGTCATAACAATAATTCATACGGTAGAAAACGAGCAGGGTTTAGGAGTAAGTTAGCCAAGAGGGAGACACTGATCTCATTTCAACCGCGGACCTTGCTGTGTTAATACATGAACTTCTGGTATAACTCATACACGACAATCAATGTTACAATTGTGCGAGACATGCAAGCTGCAATTGAATGTTTAATCAACATTATTCTCTAGAAATAGGTAAAAAACACTCGTTTAAACAATGGCAATTAGACGCTTCAAAATCAAGTTCATTTTCAGCTCACAATACATAGGTTTACTTATTCGTTGGAACTCTCCTTAGTTAAATTTTAAAATTAATCTTGCATCAGTTTTATAAGCGTAAATTCTATTTTTGTATGTGAAATGCCGCCCGGTGAAGTAGAAGGGAGAATAACTAATGTCCGTGTTCAGACTGGCGTGTCCGCCACTCTGTTGTACATACGTGGGGCACAGGAGTATTGCAGGCTGCCTGCACGGCCAGGCGTCAGTGCACGACAGCACACAGTTATTAGAACACAGAGGTGAAGTATCTGCTTATTGCGCGAACTCCTGCAGCACACGCCACCAACATGGCGTCACCAGCCAGTAACGTGTCCAAATTCCGTTCGTCATTCAGCGCCTGGTAACCTACTTGCCAAGGGACATTTCAACCAATAAGGAAACATTTCGCAGTACGTAGTAGCCATTCAGATTCCCAGATTCTCGTGCAGCCAATCAGAGAATGGTCATGTGCAAATAAAAGTAACAGCAACGCCATTTCACTTCTATATACTTCCTTATTCTGTGGTAACGGCCTTGAACATAACATCCATAGATAAGAGTCAAGTCGTTTGCCCCC